>CM056380.1:5963535-6139189 GCA_029718625.1 Synaphobranchus kaupii
TTGGCTGTTTTGACAATGTTGGTCCTTAAGCCCTAGACCCTGAGCCGACCAGAGGAGGATGGGTTCCCCCATTGAGTCTGGTTCCTTCCAAGGTTTCTTCCTAGTTACACCAGGGAGTTTTTCCTTGCCACTGTTGCCTTTGGCTTGCTCTTGTGGGGAGTTTAGGCTGGGTTTTGCTGTTTTGCTGTGAAGTGCATTGTGACAACTTGTTGTGAAATGCGCTATATAAATAAATATTGATTGATTGATTGATTGAGATAATAGAAGTTTGTTAAAATCTGGCGGGATGAAAGTAATTTAAGGTGGCATTCCCCTTCGCTGAGGGACAGGTATGTGGCCTTTGACCGATAGACCCTTTAATTATTATGCATTTTTTGATATAGCCAACACAATAATATTTCCCATTGTAATCTTGATATTTTTAGTCATGTTTGTGCACGCCCTTGTGTGTAACAGACAGGAGGGTGTACGCGCGTTGTGCACACGCCTATGTAGATGCACTTATATGCGCCGTTAAAATAACATGTAAACAACTGCGACATGACTTTAGACCAGGTTTGTGGTGGTTTTAGCGCAAGTGCTTTCTGCTGGCTCAAGATAGCAATATGCCAAAAATGATCCTGGCCACACCTCATCTTAAGACCAACCCACCCAGTTCACTTGCTATGGGCGCAACATCACTTGGTATTTAAACAACGTGAGCGCTGGGCGCTTAAACGACACCTGCGCCGGTCTGAAACTAGCAAAGACACTTCCATTTGGGTTAGCGCCGCTTAGTGCCGGGTGGAAGATAGGGCCCTGGGGTTATGTTATTTCTGGGTACCTAATATGTACAGTGCCCTCCACAATTATACAGTGTCCCAATCCAGTTTTGCTCCACCCTCGGAAACTTCACTTGCAAACTTCACTTGGGGGAATCCCTTTTGAGACCAGGATGTACCCTCGGTCTCCATTTTAAGTGTGAGTCCAATCTGTTGGACAGCCAAGTGAACTTTGTGACATAGCCCCTCCGCCCTCAACTTTTCTCAAGTGAACGAGTCTGCAAAAGAGCAGACTCGGCAAGCTCATATTACCCACAATTCACATCGAACGGCCTGTTCAGTGATAATCACGTTAATGTTTATCGCGGTATTATACATACAGAATGGAAAACACGGTGTTTAGGCTAATAAATACAGGTTAATCTAGTAGTTTTCTATTTTGTATTTCATAGTTTAGCAAATTGCGTTACGCAGCAACAGAGTAGCGTACTGTGGAATGTAGGTCTACCAGGTTCTCTGTAGTTAATCTTGCTTTTAAACGTATTATTAGGTTACTCGTCTCTCAATATTTTTCAGTAGGCTATAATTTGTCAGTTAACCTGACCATTGCGTTTCTCAATAACCAAGACGAATAGGTAAATAAACGTGTGCAGCATTTTACTATATTGACATTTGTGCTGGCGCAAAATGGGTTAATAGCCTATGTCATGCGAAGTGATCAATGAACAGCACATATTTGGGTAAATTCGTTTTTCTAGCTTGAAAGCATGCATTGGATTAAGAGGTTTTCCACTTTAAATGCATGATTTCTAATGTTAAAATCGTTTTGACTAAATCGATTGTAGTCTTAATGACATTCTTTAACGTGATGAGGAGAAAACGCAATGCAAACGTGCAACTCAGAGAAAACGTTGGGATTTTTTTGCCAGTAATTATTCACTATTGCCACTCTTATGAAACAATCTCACGTTAGTTATCTCTGTCATTGTTAATCATTATAGGCTACACAATTGTTCTTGATTATTCAGGAAATGTGTTTGATTGACATAAGCAAGCAAAATAAACGGAAACAGGTTGAGAATATGTTCGGTTTAAATGCTTTATTCCACCGTACGGGCTGTCCTACATATTTAAATGCTACACGATTTTATGACACAAATAAATATGCTAGCCCACAAAACTTGCTGTATTTATTGACATTTGTTATTCAGCAAATCAATTGCTTGACTGATAATTAATGTAAACAGGTTGAGAGTTTCATTCGTTTAAAGGTAGGCTACGGTGACAGACATTTTACATGATCCGAGATCTCACGATACGCCACTGTGCAGCAGCATGGTTAACTTCCGAGTATAGATGGGGTGAAGTGCGTCTCAATTCAAATAACCCGCTCCGCAAAAACTGGATTGGGACGCAGCCCTGCATTTAATACTTTGTACAACCTCCCTTTGTCAATAAAACAGCACGGAGTCTTCTGTAACATCTAATAATTCAATTCAATTAAAGGTTGGATTTTTTTTATTTTTTCAGTGTGAGATTAAGCTAATTAACAATTTTTTTTTTTTAGTGTAGTTCGTAATAAAATCTTTGATATGACTCACTCTTGTACCATAGATATGCGCATATACGCGCTATGTATTTAAAGTTTTTACTTCCGGGTCACTTACTGAAATTGTCGGATGAGTGCACAAAATTCTGCAGGTGAGTGTGCTCCTGAATTCCCTCAACAAAACCCCAGAAATAAGGGGTTCATTCTGGTATTTTAAGTGCCCCCATTTGTGAGAAAAGGTCGCACACTCGATGACGATGTGGACTCAAATATGCGCCCCCAAAAGTGTGTAGGGGTCGCATTCGGACACAGCCAAAATTAAAACATGTCCTCCCTCCATTAAATATGGGTTTGACCAACCGTGACGCAATGTTTGTGTTTTTTGAAAGCGCTTATGGAATATGTTGTCAATAACCAGACACGATTTCTCAAGCCGATGAGAAACTCGACTACATTTCCCGAATAAACCATTGTCGAAAGGCCATGTGGCGTACAACTGCAACTCGTAAACATTCTTCCGCCGGTACAGTGCTACAGAAAGGTAATTACTTATTTTGTAGCACGATAAAGTTAACTATGTAGGCTAATGTCTACCAGCTAACTCCAACTTTTGAAAATAGCACTTCGTATGCTTCGCGTGTGATACTTAATTATATCCATATATTTCACCAAGCTTTCCTCAATAAATAAGCTAGACGGGCAGCATTGAATGAACAAGCCAGCTAATGTTAGCAAGATCGTTTAAGCAGGGATGCAACTTGACCCCCCCTCCCGTTAACGTGTTAGCTAATGTTTTATGACTTCTTGTCATGTTGCTAAATATACGTAAAGTCTTTTTATATGGTTACCATTTACAAAGTAACAGTATACTCCATTATGAATGTATCTTGTTGCTAGTTGTCTGTCCAATTATTTACCTTGACTGCATGGACTTCTTGTCTGGAGCAAGATGTTTTATAAATTCTTTCTCATAACCACTATCAGTCTAGCTCACTAAATATGATAATAGATATGTCTGCTTTTTATGACTGTCCCTCAGATTTATATACAAAATACATCAGAAGTGAGTACACCCCTGTGCAATATCACTTAAATGTCAATTGATTCAAAATTGTATCACCTCTCAAATTTTCCTATTGAACTCTATGGAAAAATAAGTCAGGAGAAGAAACCCTTAAAGTGTCCCGTCCATATATACTGCATATAGCCTACTCTTGAAATAAGATATCAAGAGTATTTTGATGTTGTTGGGTCACAGACATCAGGAAGTCATGGCATGCAAAGGATATGCGACCAAATATTAAAAATGATTGCGTAAATTTCTAACTTGTGTGTCAGTGATCACAGGTGTACTCACTTTTGATGCATTGAGTTTCTACTTTGAGGCCTGTATTTTCACTATAGTCATTCTAAAGTATTTGTTTTTGATTGTTCATAAGAGGAAACTCTTACTTGTCTACTTGTCAACTTAGAAATAATGCGATTATTGAGAGGTGATACAATTTTGAATCATTTGACATTTAAGTGGTATTCAGTGTTTCCCCTAGATTTTTTTTCAGGCCGGGTGGTAGGCCCCTCGAAACTACCAGTGGTGTTGTGCGTACATGCTGTCATCAAACGCGCGTGCGGGGCCGAGGTAGTATCATCGCGCAGGTCGGGGGTACGGAGAGTCTTCGCACACATGGGGAGGGTGTTGGTAACAAAGTGGTGCATTTCTCCATTCTGAGCTAAAATAACATTTGCTCACAAAGGCTTATGGTAAATAAATATTATTTATTTATAATATTAATAAACTTAAAACAGAACTTATATACAATAAACCCCCCTTAGCACTATACAACTTAAACCCAGGACAAGGAGTTTGTTTCTACCGGTTTTTAAGGACTGTTTCTGGATCAGCTATCTTTTCAGCACTGTAGAGCTGCTTTTGAGACTCCTCCATAGTGCTGATCCATAATCAGTCCTTAAAAACAGGTAGAATCAAACTCCTGCCTCTGCAGTATTAGCTTTTACTCTACACTAAAATGTAAGAGTTCTGGTCAGCTAGCGAAACGGACGAAAGTGCGCCATTTTGCGTAGAGGCGGAAACTATAATTACACCCTCATAATATCAGCGCTGCCATTGAAAATTTTCATTGGGCCTAACGGGAAACCGAAGCTGTTTTGGCAAGGGTTTTTCCAGATGCTATTTTGATCATTCCAGCATTCTGCGGTAAGGGAAATATTGCAGCTACATTTAAAAAAAAATAAAAAAAAATATTATATTTTAAAAAAAGAATAATATAATTTTTTTATATTTTCCCTCTTGTCCAAGCCGGGCGGCACGTGAGTTTAATGGTAGGGGAAACACTGCTGTGTGGTTACATGAGGTCAGAACATACAGAAGCTAATGTTTTTAAGGGCTGAGAGTCTATGGTCTTTTTGGTTACTTCTGTAGGAAACCCTGAAAAGTGCCAAACTCTCGGTGCTGTATAGGTATGGGGCATGCCCCACCAAGCCGTAACTTGGTGGATGGCATACCTGCCATCCCAATCAAAACACATCCATCATGATTGAGGTATAATATTATGGGAAAGTAACTCCGGTAGTGGAGAGATATTCCTATCCTTTCTCTTGTCAGCCTCTTTCTTTACAGTTGGTTTCAGACACAGACTGCTGTTCTGAGCAGACGTAATATTGATACTCTGACCATTCTTCCTCTCCCACCTCCTCAGCAGGGAGAAATCAACCAATTATGGGAATGACTTTTAAATTATGTAAAACATATGATTATAAGAAATATTCAGTGCAAGAATCCCCAGGGCAAACATTAACTCCTTTTACATGCAGGATCCACTCCTGTAAATTTGTATTCACTCTAATTTCTCAAAAAATATAAATTGTTTATGCAGAATTTTGTTGCTAAGTGACTGAGGAGGATCTCATCCTAAAGTACTTATTATTTGATAATGGGTAGACAAATGTGTAAGATACGAATTTAGGTGTAAATAAATGTAGCCTATATCTATATTGTATATTAATAGAGCAAGTACTGAATGGAGCCACGGACATTCAGAGTATGATGTTTCAAACAGGACGTGCTCGGTAAAGCATGCACCTCGATGCAGTTTCAGCTTTTCACCACATGAGGGCGCTTTGCACTGTTTCAGCTTTGCACCACACGAGGGCGCTTTGCACTACAATTTACAGTCATTTGGCAGAGGCGTTAAATTTCACAAGGTTAGAAAACACTACTAGGGTGAGAGACAGGCAAATTATAATCAAATAAGTGCCACGAACAAAGGCAGTGCCTCATGACCCGTGAATAAAAATATTAAAAAATAAATAAGGATAGAGTTTTAGTCCAAAAACTTGGGTGTTTAGATGTCTGTGGAAAAACAGTGTGTGAATCTGCCTTTCTGACTGCTTTGAAGGTGCATGTTTAACATGCCCAAGAACTTAAACCAAGATAAGGATCAGAATCCATAATGGCTCTGACTGTCATAAATATCATGAATTGTGATATTATAAATTAATCTGTGATGGCGAATATGAATGACCTCACTTTATGTGACTGATTAATAGGAACAGCCATGGCCTTGTCACTTTTTGGTTGCAGTCTGACACCATAACCTATTGTCATAATCTTAATTTGAATCTTAATTTTCTGGATCAGCTATCTTTTCAGCACTGTAGAGCTGCTTTTGAGACTCCTCCATAGTGCTGATCCATAATCAGTCCTTAAAAACAGGTAGAATCAAACTCCTGCCTCTGCAGTATTAGCTTTTACTCTACACTAAAATGTAAGAGTTCTGGTCAGCTAGCGAAACGGACGAAAGTGCGCCATTTTGCGTAGAGGCGGAAACTATAATTACACCCTCATAATATCAGCGCTGCCATTGAAAATTTTAATTGGGCCTAACAGGAAACCGAAGCTGTTTTGGCAAGGGTTTTTCCAGATGCTATTTTGATCATTCCAGCATTCTGCGGTAAGGGAAATATTGCAGCTACATAAAAAAAAGAAAAATATTATATATAAAAAAAGAATAATATAATTTTTTAATTTTTTATTTTCCCTCTTGTCCAAGCCGGGCGGCACGTGAGTTTGGCCGGGCGGATAATGGTAGGGGAAACACTGGTATTGTACAGGGGTGTACTCACTTCTGATGTACACTGTCACTAGGTTACTAATCAAGTTTACAATGATCCACTTGAGTTAACATCAGCAATAGCTAGCTTTCTGTCTTGGCTGCAGTTTTCTTTTTGTAGTTTTCTGTATGCTGGTGAAAGGTAGTATCTGTCATATCAGGTGTTATTCAGATTTCTTTTCCAGATTTCATAACTATAAGTACATGTGGTCATATGTAAGTACATACTGGCTATAGAAAGTTTACACATCCGTTCATAATATTGAGCTTTTATTGATTCTGTTACATCCTCAAATGAAAATACATTAAATCATATTTTTTCCACCTTCATTTACAGTGGTATCCTTCAATTCACTTAAATAGGTTTAAGTGAAAACAAATCTCAATATTTGTGAGAATGAATTAAAAATACAAATCTGCAATAACTGGATTTTAGAAGTGTACACACTTCCCTGAATCAGTACTTGGTGAAAGCTCCTTTTACTTGAATTACAGCCATGAATCGGTTTGGATAGGTCTCTCCCAAATTGGCAAACCTAGATTGGGCAATACTTGCCTATGAGTACTTCCATATGAATCAGACACAGAAAGGTGGATTTCCACACCCTCCATCACATATTTTAATGAAAAAAGCTTTAGGAGTAAGAAATGAATAATATTAGCATCCCTGAAGCCTTATTTTGTAGAAAAATTATTTGGTTTAAGGGAAATGTTGCTAATTGATTATATCCAGATAGAACATTTTCATGTCTTAGGAATCATATAATATTGATTTAATACAGTTCTCAATATCCGGTTTTCACCAAAATCTTCCCTGATAATGTTTCAGACATGAGGAATCCATCTAAATTGTCAAAATATACCCAAGGACCCCCCCAAACCCTACTACAATCTCACTCTTATAGATAGCAAAGAATGCAAGTTCTCTGTGTGGGACAACACATGAGAAGCTGTGGCTTGGATTATTGTTTCTTCATATATTTATAAGTATGCACAGTGAAAATGGTGACGGTTAAATCCCCCCATGAAGTTTAATTAGTGTTTGAAGTTGGCCATCTCATTTCCTTGTATATCACATAGTACTACCACATTTTGACCACAAGATGGTGCCATTTAAACTATTTATTATTCAGTATTGATTGAAATTCTAACCAGAACCACCAGGAGCACAAATTGAAAATTTCATTGACCTCAGCGTTCTATTGGTTGACAATGAATTGGATGCATAGCCAGTTCATTGAAAAGTGGCAGGCCATAGTTGAAATGGCACCATCTTGTGGTCAAAATTTGGTAGTACTATGATATGCAAGGATATGAGATGGCCAACTTCAAACACTAAATAAACTGCATGGGGGGATTTAACCATCGCCATTTTCACTGTGCATATTTCTAAATATATGAAGAAATAATAATCCAAGTCACAGCTTCTCATGTGTTGTCCCACATAGAGAACTTGTATTCAATGCTGTCTATAATGGTAGGATTGCAGTAGGGTTTGGGGGGTCCTTGGGTGTATTTTAACAATTTAGATGGATTCCTCATGTCTGATACATTATCAGGGAAGATTTTGGTGCAAATCGGATATTGAGAACTATATTAAATCAATATTATATGATTCCTACAGCATGAAAAGTTTCTATCTGGATGTAATCAATTAGCAACATTTCCCTTAAACCAAATAATTTTTCAACAAAATAATGCTTCAGGGGTGCCAATATTATTCCTTTCTTAGTCCTAAAGCTCTTCTCAGGACGATCTGTGATGGTGGGTGTCATGCTCGTTCACCTTAGAAATGGAACGACCCCCATTCTTCCTTACAGAACTGTTCAAGCTCAGAGAAATTGCATGGTGACCGTTTATGGACTGCATTCTTCAAGTCATTCCATAGATGTTCAACAGGATTTAGGTCAGGGCTCCTACTGGGCCTCTCATGGACATTGACTTTGTTGTTCTTTAGCCACTCCACTGTTATTTCGGCTGTGTGCCTCGGCTCAAATGAGCCCCAATGTTGGCTTTTTTAGTCAGGGCTTCCTTGTTGTCACCTTGCCATACAGGCCAGAATTGTGGAGAGCTTGGGATATTGTTGTCACATGCACACATTGACCGGTCTTTGCCATAAAGGACTGCAGCTCCTTCAAAGTTGACATTGACCTCATGGTGGCTTTTCTGATCAGGCTACTCCTTGCTGGGTCATCCAGTTTGGAGGACAGCCTGATCTAGGCAAGATTTAGGTGGTGCCATTGGCTATGCTTTGTACTTCTTAATGATGGTCTTCACTGTATTCCAAGGGATATTTAAGTCCTTTGATATCTTTTTAGACCCATCTCCTGATTTGTGTCTGTATCACAACTGAGTTCTTTTGAAAGCTCATTGTTTGTTCCTTACTATGTAATGCACTATCCAGGGTAGGAGGTGTACAGAAACAGTTGTTCAACTGCATGCACATCGAATACACTTTCACATGCATTCACCACATACAATTACTACAGAAAGTTGTTAACATCTCTGTGTTTTAGGGCTGCATAATTCTTGGTAACAGATATTGGTGATTTTAAACATGTTTCAACCTCTCTTTTTCACTCCAGCTTTTCTGCAGCCCCGCAAGCAGTTGTGGCCCTGGTGTATCTGTGTGCAAACCCAGTGCGTACGTTCTGAAGTGTGCCGGTGTCCCAGGTGCGGTGGTATGTATATTTTATGTCTCAGACTCAGGGCCTTGGTGTCACGACTCTGGGCTGCTTCATATCTCAACACTTGTGAATTGTAGCATCAGAATCCATGTCATGAACTAGGCCTGTTACAGGTCTCGAGACTTCACGGCAGATACAAGTCTTAAGCCCTCTGAGAGTGCGGCCAGCCAGCCTTAAGACTGTATGGAATCTGCCCTGGGTGGATCCATGTCCCAAAACCTCTGAAATCAGTGCCATCCTAAGAACTCTGTGTTGCTCATATGCTAGACCTAAGTCCCAAGACATTTGTCATTCAGCCCAGTGTGTGTACCAGTACCATGTCCTGAAATCCAATCCACAGGTATGCTGCCCAGCACCAAGGCGTATGCATCAGGGAAGCACTGTGGGCGTCTAACAGATGAGCTGACCATGCGGAGGAGAAGCAGGAATTCCCCAGACGGATGAGCTGAC
Source organism: Synaphobranchus kaupii (assembly GCA_029718625.1). Taxonomy (NCBI): domain Eukaryota; kingdom Metazoa; phylum Chordata; class Actinopteri; order Anguilliformes; family Synaphobranchidae; genus Synaphobranchus; species Synaphobranchus kaupii. The sequence goes on from CM056380.1 coordinate 5,973,110, forward strand.
CATGCGGAGGAGAAGCAGGAAGTCCCCAGACGGAGGAGCTGACCATGCGGAGGAGAAGCAGGAATTCCTCAGACGGAGGAGCTGTGTAAGTATAAGTTTTGCTTTCTTTTTGTTTTTATGCACCACATTTGGTGTAGATTAGTGTATTACTACTTACAGTCTTACATACTTCTATGCAATCAAATCAGTTTGTTTTAACTAAAACAAACTAATTTGATTGTAGTTGTAGGTGATACTGTCTGTAGTAATGCACTAATGGAGAGTGGGGGGCTGGCCGAATTCTCAAATTTTTCACCTTACAGCTGCCATTTCAGTGGTCCAAAAAAGTAGCATAACCCCCTGCTTTACACTCTGAACTTTCCGGGGGGGCCACAACCTGCCACTTCCCCTTCATTCACTCCACACTCACACAACTCCCCCGCCCTTGGGGACCACCGACTCCCCCCGCCCTTGGGAGACCACCGACTCCCCCCGCCCTTGGGGGACCACCGACTCCCCCCGCCCTTGGGGGACCACCGACTCCCCCCGCCCTTGGGGGACCACCGACTCCCCCCGCCCTTGGGGGACCACCGACTCCCCCCGCCCTTGGGGGACCACCGACTCCCCCCGCCCTTGGGAGACCACCGACTCCCCCCGCCCTTGGGGGACCACCGACTCCCCCCGCCCTTGGGGGACCACCGACTCCCCCCGCCCTTGGGGGACCACCGACTCCCCCGCCCTTGGGGACCACCAACATTGCTCAGGTGTGGCGCTCGGGGAATCGAACCAGCAACCTCTACCCTCGTAAGGTGCCGTCCAACCTCCTGCGCCACGGAGTCCTTCGCATTTGTGTTTTGTTTTTTTACAAACTTAAATGGCACAATGGTACAAAGGCACAAAGGCCAAAGCCAAAAGCTGTGCAACTCCCCCACCAACATTGCTCAGGTGTGGAGCTCGGGGAATCGAACCAGCAACCTCTACTCTTGTGAAGTGCCGTCCAACCTCCTGCGCCACGGAGTCCTTCGCATTTGTGTTTTGTTTTTTTACAAACTTAAATGGCACAATGGTACAAAGGCACAAAGGCCAAAAGCCAAAAGCTGTGCAACTCCCCCACCAACATTGCTCAGGTGTGGCGCTCGGGGAATCGAACCAGCAACCTCTACTCTCGTGAAGTGCCGTCCAACCTCCTGCGCCACGGAGTCCTTCGCATTTGTGTTTTGTTTTTTTACAAACTTAAATGGCACAATGGTACAAAGGCACAAAGGCACAAAGGCCAAAAGCCAAAAGCTGTGCAACTCCCCCACCAACATTGCTCAGGTGTGGCGCTCGGGGAATCGAACCAGCAACCTCTACTCTTGTGAAGTGCCGTCCAACCTCCTGCGCCACAGAGTCCTTCGCATTTGTGTTTTGTTTTTTTACAAACTTAAATGGCACAATGGTACAAAGGCACAAAGGCCAAAAGCCAAAAGCTGTGCAACTCCCCCACCAACATTGCTCAGGTGTGGCGCTCGGGGAATCGAACCAGCAACCTCTACTCTCGTGAAGTGCGGTCCAACCTCCTGCGCCACGGAGTCCTTCGCATTTGTGTTTTGTTTTTCTACAAACTTAAATGGCACAATGGTACAAAGGCACAAAGGCCAAAAGCTGTACAAGTCCCCCACCAACATTACTCAGGTGTGGCGCTCTGGGAATCGAACCGGCAACCTCTATCCTCATGAAGTGCCGTCCAACCTCCTGCGCCACGGAGTCCTTCGCTTTTGTGTTTTCTTTCTCTACAAACTTCAATAGCACAATGGTACAAAGGTACAATGGACAAAAGCTGTACAAACCTGAATGGGGATTGAACCCCAGACCTTGGTGTTGTTAAACCAGAACCATTCCTTTGAGCCACTGTAACTTACACTTTTTTGGTGGGCTTTCCTGCAGTGAATTCATGAAGATGCAAAAAGAGAGGAGAAAGAGCATTCAGAGAGCTTGTCCCTTCTGTTGTTTTTTTATACCTTTATGTACCTATGTGCTTTTGCCTGCCATTTCAATTACCCTACGGGGATAATTAAAGTTTATTGAATTCTCGCCATCGTCATGTTAGCGTTTGGATGGGTGCAGCATTAGACAGAAAATGAGACAACAGAAATGTAGATGAAGAATGAGATTTGAACCCTGAAGTGCTGTGTCCACAGACAAAGACAATACCGTTGTGCCAATGTCTCCTTAGCTGTTTTATGAGCTCTGCAGTGGAGAGAAGAAGCTGAGATCATAAAAACATGAGGAATAAAGATAAAGAACAAGGTTTGAACCCTCAAGCTCACCATCCAGAGACCAAGACTCTACCGTTATGCCACAGTGGCCTTGGTGTGTTTGAGGGTGAGACCACAGAAATGCAAGGGAAATAAAGATAACAGACAAGGGTTGAACCATAACGTTTTCCTTCCAGGCACAAAGACAGTGCCATCATGCAGAGGTCATAATGCTTTTGAGGTTGCTACACGGACTGAAGATGATGAGACCACAGAAATGCAAGATAAATAAATTGTCTTTTATTGGTTATAAAATTTCAGTTTCCAATAAAAGCATTCAGTTTAAAAGCATTGTACATTATACACTGCAACATATCAGACATCACATTACACACAACAGTTAAGACACCACAATAAATGACATTACATACAAAAAAACTCCAAAAGGAGAAAAAAATAATTCAAAAGATGCAAGACAAATAAAAATAAATAAAGATATGTCCCCTAAAAAGGAGCAAATTAGGTGCACAGTGGAATTTGTCTCGTTGCTACATACATAAAATACCATACTGTTACATTCATGGTTTGCAATAATACATGAAATGCATTGTGGGTAATCAGAAGGGAAGATTGCCCCCTACTGGCACACCAACACCACCACTTCCAGCAGCAACTTGGGTCTCCCATCCAAGTACTAACCAAGCCCACACCCGCTTAGCTTCAGCCATTCGGCAAAAGCAGATTGCATGGTGGTATGGCTGCTGATGAAACTCCCCTGCATTTTATCATACACAAACTGCACTGTGGGTAATCTGAATTATTAAATGAGAATTAACTGGAGGATATATTTTCAGGACCTCAGTTTGACTTCTCAATCAAAACACAGCATTCGCCAACAGCAGAGTATCCCCATCACTGCACTGGGGCATATTTGACCAAAGTGAAGATTGTTCCCTACTGGTCCACCAGCACCACTGCCAGCAGCAACATGGATCTCCCATCCACATACTAACCAAGTCCACAACTGCTTAGCTTCAGCCATTCAGCAGGAGCAGATTGCATGGTGGCATGGCTGCTGGCAAAACTCCCCTGCATTTTATAATACACAAACTGCACTGTGGGTAATCTGAATTATTTAACGAGAATTAATTGAAGGATACATTTTCAGGGTTGCCCGATTTCATAAAAATTTTCTTGAAAAATTCCCCCAAACGAGGGAATTTTGGGTGTTTTTTCCCCTCAAATGGGGGATTTTTCGATCTGGCGTCCCTAGGTTTTCATTTCGGGTAGGCCAGGTCTGCCATCCAAAACTACCCAGATTTAAGCATCTGGCAACCCTGAAAAGAAATCACAGATTCGGACAGTATATATTTTATGGATGTAGCAAGAACGCCAACCCCACTGTGTATCTGGTTGACTCCTTTTTAGGGTACAATGTGTAACCAAAGTAGACAGGCATATTTTTGAGGAATTCTTAATTTTATACATAAGGATATTCCCTACTTTGATTTCCCTAAACCAAATTACTTACTCTAGAAATAGCATACCCATTTCGAAAAATCCCCCATTTGAGGGGAAAAAACACCCAAAATTCCCTCGTTTGGGGGAATTTTTCAAGAAAATTTTTATGAAATCGGGCAACCCTGAAAATGTATCCTTCAATTAATTCTCGTTAAATAATTCAGATTACCCACAGTGCAGTTTGTGTATTATAAAATGCAGGGGAGTTTTGCCAGCAGCCATGCCACCATGCAATCTGCTCCTGCTGAATGGCTGAAGCTAAGCAGTTGTGGACTTGGTTAGTATGTGGATGGGAGATCCATGTTGCTGCTGGCAGTGGTGCTGGTGGACCAGTAGGGAACAATCTTCACTTTGGTCAAATATGCCCCAGTGCAGTGATGGGGATACTCTGCTGTTGGCGAATGCTGTGTTTTGATTGAGAAGTCAAACTGAGGTCCTGAAAATATATCCTCCAGTTAATTCTCATTTAATAATTCAGATTACCCACAGTGCAGTTTGTGTATGATAAAATGCAGGGGAGTTTCATCAGCAGCCATACCACCATGCAATCTGCTTTTGCCGAATGGCTGAAGCTAAGCGGGTGTGGGCTTGGTTAGTACTTGGATGGGAGACCCAAGTTGCTGCTGGAAGTGGTGGTGTTGGTGTGCCAGTAGGGGGCAATCTTCCCTTCTGATTACCCACAATGCATTTCATGTATTATTGCAAACCATGAATGTAACAGTATGGTATTTTATGTATGTAGCAACGAGACAAATTCCACTGTGCACCTAATTTGCTCCTTTTTAGGGGACATATCTTTATTTATTTTTATTTGTCTTGCATCTTTTGAATTATTTTTTTCTCCTTTTGGAGTTTTTTTGTATGTAATGTCATTTATTGTGGTGTCTTAACTGTTGTGTGTAATGTGATGTCTGATATGTTGCAGTGTATAATGTACAATGCTTTTAAACTGAATGCTTTTATTGGAAACTGAAATTTTATAACCAATAAAAGACAATTTATTTATCTTGCATTTCTGTGGTCTCATCATCTTCAGTCCGTGTAGCAACCTCAAAAGCATTATGACCTCTGCATGATGGCACTGTCTTTGTGCCTGGAAGGAAAACGTTATGGTTCAACCCTTGTCTGTTATCTTTATTTCCCTTGCATTTCTGTGGTCTCACCCTCAAACACACCAAGGCCACTGTGGCATAACGGTAGAGTCTTGGTCTCTGGATGGTGAGCTTGAGGGTTCAAACCTTGTTCTTTATCTTTATTCCTCATGTTTTTATGATCTCAGCTTCTTCTCTCCACTGCAGAGCTCATAAAACAGCTAAGGAGACATTGGCACAACGGTATTGTCTTTGTCTGTGGACACAGCACTTCAGGGTTCAAATCTCATTCTTCATCTACATTTCTGTTGTCTCATTTTCTGTCTAATGCTGCACCCATCCAAACGCTAACATGACGATGGCGAGAATTCAATAAACTTTAATTATCCCCGTAGGGTAATTGAAATGGCAGGCAAAAGCACATAGGTACATAAAGGTATAAAAAAACAACAGAAGGGACAAGCTCTCTGAATGCTCTTTCTCCTCTCTTTTTGCATCTTCATGAATTCACTGCAGGAAAGCCCACCAAAAAAGTGTAAGTTACAGTGGCTCAAAGGAATGGTTCTGGTTTAACAACACCAAGGTCTGGGGTTCAATCCCCATTCAGGTTTGTACAGCTTTTGTCCATTGTACCTTTGTACCATTGTGCTATTGAAGTTTGTAGAGAAAGAAAACACAAAAGCGAAAGACTCCGTGGCGCAGGAGGTTGGACGGCACTTCATGAGGATAGAGGTTGCCGGTTCGATTCCCAGAGCGCCACACCTGAGTAATGTTGGTGGGGGACTTGTACAGCTTTTGGCCTTTGTGCCTTTGTACCATTGTGCCATTTAAGTTTGTAGAAAAACAAAACACAAATGCGAAGGACTCCGTGGCGCAGGAGGTTGGACCGCACTTCACGAGAGTAGAGGTTGCTGGTTCGATTCCCCGAGCGCCACACCTGAGCAATGTTGGTGGGGGAGTTGCACAGCTTTTGGCTTTTGGCCTTTGTGCCTTTGTACCATTGTGCCATTTAAGTTTGTAAAAAAACAAAACACAAATGCGAAGGACTCCGTGGCGCAGGAGGTTGGACGGCACTTCACAAGAGTAGAGGTTGCTGGTTCGATTCCCCGAGCGCCACACCTGAGCAATGTTGGTGGGGGAGTTGCACAGCTTTTGGCTTTTGGCCTTTGTGCCTTTGTGCCTTTGTACCATTGTGCCATTTAAGTTTGTAAAAAAACAAAACACAAATGCGAAGGACTCCGTGGCGCAGGAGGTTGGACGGCACTTCACGAGAGTAGAGGTTGCTGGTTCGATTCCCCGAGCGCCACACCTGAGCAATGTTGGTGGGGGAGTTGCACAGCTTTTGGCTTTTGGCCTTTGTGCCTTTGTACCATTGTGCCATTTAAGTTTGTAAAAAAACAAAACACAAATGCGAAGGACTCCGTGGCGCAGGAGGTTGGACGGCACTTCATAAGAGTAGAGGTTGCTGGTTCGATTCCCCGAGCTCCACACCTGAGCAATGTTGGTGGGGGAGTTGCACAGCTTTTGGCTTTGGCCTTTGTGCCTTTGTACCATTGTGCCATTTAAGTTTGTAAAAAAACAAAACACAAATGCGAAGGACTCCGTGGCGCAGGAGGTTGGACGGCACCTTACGAGGGTAGAGGTTGCTGGTTCGATTCCCCGAGCGCCACACCTGAGCAATGTTGGTGGTCCCCAAGGGCGGGGGAGTCGGTGGTCCCCCAAGGGCGGGGGGAGTCGGTGGTCCCCCAAGGGCGGGGGGAGTCGGTGGTCCCCCAAGGGCGGGGGGAGTCGGTGGTCTCCCAAGGGCGGGGGGAGTCGGTGGTCCCCCAAGGGCGGGGGGAGTCGGTGGTCCCCCAAGGGCGGGGGGAGTCGGTGGTCCCCCAAGGGCGGGGGGAGTCGGTGGTCCCCCAAGGGCGGGGGGGAGTCGGTGGTCCCCCAAGGGCGGGGGGAGTCGGTGGTCCCCCAAGGGCGGGGGGAGTCGGTGGTCCCCCAAGGGCGGGGGGAGTCGGTGGTCCCCAAGGGCGGGGGAGTTGTGTGAGTGTGGAGTGAATGAAGGGGAAGTGGCAGGTTGTGGCCCCCCCGGAAAGTTCAGAGTGTAAAGCAGGGGGTTATGCTACTTTTTTGGACCACTGAAATGGCAGCTGTAAGGTGAAAAATTTGAGAATTCGGCCAGCCCCCCACTCTCCATTAGTGCATTACTACAGACAGTATCACCTACAACTACAATCAAATTAGTTTGTTTTAGTTAAAACAAACTGATTTGATTGCATAGAAGTATGTAAGACTGTAAGTAGTAATACACTAATCTACACCAAATGTGGTGCATAAAAACAAAAAGAAAGCAAAACTTATACTTACACAGCTCCTCCGTCTGAGGAATTCCTGCTTCTCCTCCGCATGGTCAGCTCCTCCGTCTGGGGACTTCCTGCTTCTCCTCCGCATGGTCAGCTCATCCGTCTGGGGAATTCCTGCTTCTCCTCCGCATGGTCAGCTCATCTGTTAGACGCCCACAGTGCTTCCCTGATGCATACGCCTTGGTGCTGGGCAGCATACCTGTGGATTGGATTTCAGGACATGGTACTGGTACACACACTGGGCTGAATGACAAATGTCTTGGGACTTAGGTCTAGCATATGAGCAACACAGAGTTCTTAGGATGGCACTGATTTCAGAGGTTTTGGGACATGGATCCACCCAGGGCAGATTCCATACAGTCTTAAGGCTGGCTGGCCGCACTCTCAGAGGGCTTAAGACTTGTATCTGCCGTGAAGTCTCGAGACCTGTAACAGGCCTAGTTCATGACATGGATTCTGATGCTACAATTCACAAGTGTTGAGATATGAAGCAGCCCAGAGTCGTGACACCAAGGCCCTGAGTCTGAGACATAAAATATACATACCACTGCACCTGGGACACCGGCACACTTCAGAACGTACGCACTGGGTTTGCACACAGATACACCAGGGCCACAACTGCTTGCGGGGCTGCAGAAAAGCTGGAGTGAAAAAGAGAGGTTGAAACATGTTTAAAATCACCAATATCTGTTACCAAGAATTATGCAGCCCTAAAACACAGAGATGTTAACTTTCTGTAGTAATTGTATGTGGTGAATGCATGTGAAAGTGTATTCGATGTGCATGCAGTTGAACAACTGTTTCTGTACACCTCCTACCCTGGATAGTGCATTACATAGTAAAGAACAAACAATGAGCTTTCAAAAGAACTCAGTTGTGATACAGACACAAATCAGGAGATGGGTCTAAAAAGATATCAAAGGACTTAAATATCCCTTGGAATACAGTGAAGACCATCATTAAGAAGTACAAAGCATAGCCAATGGCACCACCTAAATCTTGCCTAGATCAGGCTGTCCTCCAAACTGGATGACCCAGCAAGGAGTAGCCTGATCAGAAAAGCCACCATGAGGTCAATGTCAACTTTGAAAGAGCTGCAGTCCTTTATGGCAAAGACCGGTCAATGTGTGCATGTGACAACAATATCCCAAGCTCTCCACAATTCTGGCCTGTATGGCAAGTTGACAACAAGGAAGCCCTGACTAAAAAAGCCAACATTGGTGCTCATTTGAGCCGAGGCACACAGCCGAAATAACAGTGGAGTGGCTAAAGAACAACAAAGTCAATGTCCATGAGAGGCCCAGTAGGAGCCCTGACCTAAATCCTGTTGAACATCTATGGAATGACTTGAAGAATGCAGTCCATAAACGGTCACCATGCAATTTCTCTGAGCTTGAACAGTTCTGTAAGGAAGAATGGGGGTCGTTCCATTTCTAAGGTGAACGAGCATGACACCCACCATCACAGATCGTCCTGAGAAGAGCTTTAGGACTAAGAAAGGAATAATATTAGCACCCCTGAAGCATTATTTTGTTGAAAAATTATTTGGTTTAAGGGAAATGTTGCTAATTGATTACATCCAGATAGAAACTTTTCATGCTGTAGGAATCATATAATATTGATTTAATATAGTTCTCAATATCCGATTTGCACCAAACTCTTCCCTGATAATGTATCAGACATGAGGAATCCATCTAAATTGTTAAAATACACCCAAGGACCCCCCAAACCCTACAGCAATCCTACCATTATAGACAGCATTGAATGCAAGTTCTCTATGTGAGTCAACACATGAGAAGCTGTGACTTGGATTATTATTTCTTCATATATTTAGAAATATGCACAGTGAAAATGGCGATGGTTAAATCCCCCCATGCAGTTTATTTAGTGTTTGAAGTTGGCCATCTCATATCCTTGCATATCACATAGTACTACCAAATTTTGACCACAAGATGGTGCCATTTCAACTATGGCCTGCCACTTTTCAATGAACTGGCTATGCATCCAATTCATTGTCAACCAATAGAACGCTGAGGTCAATGAAATTTTCAATTTGTGCTCCTGGTGGTTCTGGTTAGAATTTCAATCAATACTGAATAATAAATAGTTTAAATGGCACCATCTTGTGGTCAAAATGTGGTAGTACTATGTGATATACAAGGAAATGAGATGGCCAACTTCAAACACTAATTAAACTTCATGGGGGGATTTAACCGTCACCATTCTCACTGTGCATACTTATAAATATATGAAGAAACAATAATCCAAGCCACAGCTTCTCATGTGTTGTCCCACACAGAGAACTTGCATTCTTTGCTATCTATAAGAGTGAGATTGTAGTAGGGTTTGGGGGGGGTCCTTGGGTATATTTTGACAATTTAGATGGATTCCTCATGTCTGAAACATTATCAGGGAAGATTTTGGTGAAAACCGGATATTGAGAACTGTATTAAATCAATATTATATGATTCCTAAGACATGAAAATGTTCTATCTGGATATAATCAATTAGCAACATTTCCCTTAAACCAAATAATTTTTCTACAAAATAAGGCTTCAGGGATGCTAATATTATTCATTTCTTACTCCTAAAGCTTTTTTCATTAAAATATGTGATGGAGGGTGTGGAAATCCACCTTTCTGTGTCTGATTCATATGGAAGTACTCATAGGCAAGTATTGCCCAATCTAGGTTTGCCAATTTGGGAGAGACCTATCCAAACCGATTCATGGCTGTAATTCAAGTAAAAGGAGCTTTCACCAAGTACTGATTCAGGGAAGTGTGTACACTTCTAAAATCCAGTTATTGCAGATTTGTATTTTTAATTCATTCTCACAAATATTGAGATTTGTTTTCACTTAAACCTATTTAAGTGAATTGAAGGATACCACTGTAAATGAAGGTGGAAAAAATATGATTTAATGTATTTTCATTTGAGGATGTAACAGAATCAATAAAAGCTCAATATTATGAACGGATGTGTAAACTTTCTATAGCCAGTATGTACTTACATATGACCACATGTACTTATAGTTATGAAATCTGGAAAAGAAATCTGAATAACACCTGATATGACAGATACTACCTTTCACCAGCATACAGAAAACTACAAAAAGAAAACTGCAGCCAAGACAGAAAGCTAGCTATTGCTGATATTAACTCAAGTGGATCATTGTAAACTTGATTAGTAACCTAGTTACAGTGTACATCAGAAGTGAGTACACCCCTGTACAATACCAGTGTTTCCCCTACCATTATCCACCCGGCCAAACTCACGTGCCGCCCGGCTTGGACAAGAGGGAAAATAAAAAATAAAAAAATTATATTATTCTTTTTTTATATATAATATTTTTTTTTTTTTTATGTAGCTGCAATATTTCCCTTACCGCAGAATGCTGGAATGATCAAAATAGCATCTGGAAAAACCCTTGCCAAAACAGCTTCGGTTTCCCGTTAGGCCCAATTAAAATTTTCAATGGCAGCGCTGATATTATGAGGGTGTAATTATAGTTTCCGCCTCTACGCAAAATGGCGCACTTTCGTCCGTTTCGCTAGCTGACCAGAACTCTTACATTTTAGTGTAGAGTAAAAGCTAATACTGCAGAGGCAGGAGTTTGATTCTACCTGTTTTTAAGGATTGATTATGGATCAGCACTATGGAGGAGTCTCAAAAGCAGCTCTACAGTGCTGAAAAGATAGCTGATCCAGAAAATTAAGATTCAAATTAAGATTATGACAATAGGTTATGGTGTCAGACTGCAACCAAAAAGTGACAAGGCCATGGCTGTTCCTATTAATCAGTCACATAAAGTGAGGTCATTCATATTCGCCATCACAGATTAATTTATAATATCACAATTCATGATATTTATGACAGTCAGAGCCATTATGGATTGTGATCCTTATCTTGGCTTAAGTTCTTGGGCATGTTAAACATGCACCTTCAAAGCAGTCAGAAAGGCAGATTCACACACTGTTTTTCCACAGACATCTAAACACCCAAGTTTTTGGACTAAAACTCTATCTTTATTTATTTTTTAATATTTTTATTCACGGGTCATGAGGCACTGCCTTTGTTCGTGGCACTTATTTGATTATAATTTGCCTGTCTCTCACCCTAGTAGTGTTTTCTAACCTTGTGAAATTTAACGCCTCTGCCAAATGACTGTAAATTGTAGTGCAAAGCGCCCTCGTGTGGTGCAAAGCTGAAACAGTGCAAAGCGCCCTCATGTGGTGAAAAGCTGAAACTGCATCGAGGTGCATGCTTTACCGAGCACGTCCTGTTTGAAACATCATACTCTGAATGTCCGTGGCTCCATTCAGTACTTGCTCTATGAATATACAATATAGATATAGGCTACATTTATTTACACCTAAATTCGTATCTTACACATTTGTCTACCCATTATCAAATAATAAGTACTTTAGGATGAGATCCTCCTCAGTCACTTAGCAACAAAATTCTGCATAAACCATTTATATTTTTTGAGAAATTAGAGTGAATACAAATTTACAGGAGTGGATCCTGCATGTAAAAGGAGTTAATGTTTGCCCTGGGGATTCTTGCACTGAATATTTCTTATAATCATATGTTTTACATAATTTAAAAGTCATTCCCATAATTGGTTGATTTCTCCCTGCTGAGGAGGTGGGAGAGGAAGAATGGTCAGAGTATCAATATTACGTCTGCTCAGAACAGCAGTCTGTGTCTGAAACCAACTGTAAAGAAAGAGGCTGACAAGAGAAAGGATAGGAATATCTCTCCACTACCGGAGTTACTTTCCCATAATATTATACCTCAATCATGATGGATGTGTTTTGATTGGGATGGCAGGTATGCCATCCACCAAGTTACAGCTTGGTGGGGCATGCCCCATACCTATACAGCACTGAGAGTTTGGCACTTTTCAGGGTTTCCTACAGAAGTAACCAAAATGACCATAGACTCTCAGCCCTTAAAAACATTAGCTTCTGTATGTTCTGACCTCATGTAACCACACAGCAGTGTTTCCCCTACCATTAAACTCACGTGCCGCCCGGCTTGGACAAGAGGGAAAATATAAAAAAATTATATTATTCTTTTTTTTAAATATAATATTTATTTTATTTTTTATTTTTATGTATAATATTTCCCTTACTGCAGAATGCTGGAACGATCAAAATAGCATCTGGAAAAACCCTTGCCAAAACAGCTTCGGTTTCCCGTTAGGCCCAATTAAAATTTTCAATGGCAGCGCTGATATTATGAGGGTGTAATTATAGTTTCCGCCTCTACGCAAAATGGCGCACTTTCGTCCGTTTCGCTAGCTGACCAGAACTCTTACATTTTAGTGTAGAGTAAAAGCTAATACTGCAGAGGCAGGAGTTTGATTCTACCTGTTTTTAAGGACTGATTATGGATCAGCACTATGGAGGAGTCTCAAAAGCAGCTCTACAGTGCTGAAAAGATAGCTGATCCAGAAACAGTCCTTAAAAACCGGTAGAAACAAACTCCTTGTCCTGGGTTTAAGTTGTATAGTGCTAAAGGGGGTTTATTGTATATAAGTTCTGTTTTAAGTTTATTAATATTATAAATAAATAATATTTATTTACCATAAGCCTTTGTGAGCAAATGTTATTTTAGCTCAGAATGGAGAAATGCACCACTTTGTTACCAACACCATCCCCATGTGTGCGAAGACTCTCCGTACCCCCGACCTGCGCGATGATACTACCTCGGCCCCGCACGCGCGTTTGATGACACCGTGTACGCACAACACCACTGGTAGTTTCGAGGGGCCTACCACCGGCCTGAAAAAAAATCTAGGGGAAACACTGAATACCACTTAAATGTCAAATGATTCAAAATTGTATCACCTCTCAATAATCGCATTATTTCTAAGTTGACAAGTAGACAAGTAAGAGTTTCCTCTTATGAACAATCAAAAACAAATACTTTAGAATGACTATAGTGAAAATACAGGCCTCAAAGTAGAAACTCAATGCATCAAAAGTGAGTACACCTGTGATCACTGACACACAAGTTAGAAATTTACGCAATCATTTTTAATATTTGGTCGCATATCCTTTGCATGCCATGACTTCCTGATGTCTGTGACCCAACAACATCAAAATACTCTTGATATCTTATTTCAAGAGTAGGCTATATGCAGTATATATGGACGGGACACTTTAAGGGTTTCTTCTCCTGACTTATTTTTCCATAGAGTTCAATAGGAAAATTTGAGAGGTGATACAATTTTGAATCAATTGACATTTAAGTGATATTGCACAGGGGTGTACTCACTTCTGATGTATTTTGTATATAAATCTGAGGGACAGTCATAAAAAGCAGACATATCTATTATCATATTTAGTGAGCTAGACTGATAGTGGTTATGAGAAAGAATTTATAAAACATCTTGCTCCAGACAAGAAGTCCATGCAGTCAAGGTAAATAATTGGACAGACAACTAGCAACAAGATACATTCATAATGGAGTATACTGTTACTTTGTAAATGGTAACCATATAAAAAGACTTTACGTATATTTAGCAACATGACAAGAAGTCATAAAACATTAGCTAACACGTTAACGGGAGGGGGGGTCAAGTTGCATCCCTGCTTAAACGATCTTGCTAACATTAGCTGGCTTGTTCATTCAATGCTGCCCGTCTAGCTTATTTATTGAGGAAAGCTTGGTGAAATATATGGATATAATTAAGTATCACACGCAAAGCATACGAAGTGCTATTTTCAAAAGTTGGAGTTAGCTGGTAGACATTAGCCTACATAGTTAACTTTATCGTGCTACAAAATAAGTAATTACCTGTCTGTAGCACTGTACCGGCGGAAGAATGTTTACGAGTTGCAGTTGTACGCCACATGGCCTTTCGACATGTTATTGACAACATATTCCATAAGCGCTTTCAAAAAACACAAACATTGCGTCACGGTTGGTCAAACCCATATTTAATGGAGGGAGGACATGCTTTCATTTCGGCTGTGTCCGAATGCGACCCCTACACACTTTTGGGGGCGCATATTTGAGTCCACATCGTCATCGAGTGTGCGACCTTTTCTCACAAATGGGGGCACTTAAAATACCAGAATGAACCCCTTGTCACTGCCCGATCTGTCCCCCCTGCCCGATTTGTATCGCGCATGCGTACAATGCCCGATCTGCCTCCTGCCCGATCTGTACCGCGCATGCGTCACTGTCACACTTTACGTTAATGTCCAACTACCCAGACAACAGACAACACCTGACGTCCACCGTTTCTTTTTCGGTCTCTGCACTGGTACAGGTAGGTAATTTAAACCTAGTTTCTTGAATACATTTGTAATTAGGCTAGCAAAGTTATGTAGAATCAGTAGAGCTGTGTAAAAGCCCAGGCCAAACAGCTTAACATTAAACCAACGTAGTTCGCTAACGAATGGTAGCTAGTATATCATTTAACCTAAGTTGAAATGCAGTGAGAAATTTAAAATGAAAAAAATAGAAAACTTTACTGTGCTTAGCAGCCAATATGACGGAAAGATAAATCTGGATAAGCCTACTCAATTAATGTTAGGTCTATTAATCGCTACGTGAGATTAATTCCATTTTAAACGGTGCTCTGGCATGATTTTCAGTTTTGATAATTTGATTTTTGCAAAGACCATTTTTTCCCTTCCACCACAGACCAAGACATGTCAGGCTGCCCCTCTGAAAACTGTAAGTGGGCATCATTATTATTTTATTTTCTACTTCCTATAACTGCAAATACACTACTCACAAAAAGTTAGGGATATTTGGCTTTCGGGTGAAATTTATGGAAAATGTAAGTTCACGCTACAGTGATATTATACGTATCATGAAAGTAGGGCATTTAAGTAGAAGCATGCAATGGTGATTTCCTCATCTCAAACAATTTATTGAAACAAAAGCCAACAACAGTGGTGGGTATACCACAACAAAAATGTCAATGTCTCAATAACTTGTCATGTGCCCTTGAGCATCAATTACAGCTTGACAACGACGTCTCATGCTGTTCACAAGTCGACTTATTGTCTGCTGAGGCATGGCATCCCACTCTTCTTGAAGGGCGGCCCTCAGGTCATTGAGGTTCTGGGGTACAGAGTTACGAGCCTCTACACGGTGAGTCAGCTGATCCCATAGGTTTTCTATGGGATTCAGGTCTGGAGAAAGTGCAGGCCACTCCATTTGAGGTACCCCAGTCTCCAGCAGCCTTTCCCTAATGATGCGACCTCGATGAGCTGGAGCATTGTCGTCCATGAAGATGAAATTAGGCCTGTGTTGTTCATGCAGGGGCACAATGACTGGATTAATGATGTTATTCAGGTAGTATGGGCTTGTCACTGTACCATTCACAAAGTGTAGGGCAGTTCTGTATTGACTAGACACCTGCCCACACTGTAACACCGCCACCACCAAAGGGTCGTCTGGTGACAACAGTGGCTGATGCATAGCGCTCTCCTTGACGTCTCCAACATCGTTGGCGGCCATCATTTCTGCTCAACGTGAATCGACTTTCATCAGCGAACAGCACTGAGGCCCACTGGTCCCTCGTCCAGCGTAAATGCTCCCTGGCCCATGCAAGACGATGACGCCTGTGCCTGGTGGTGTGGTCAGGTACCCTTGCAGGTCGTCTAGCACGCAAACCACGCTGATGTAAATGGTTTCGAATGGTCTGACGTGACACTTGGGTGCCTCTCACCTCCCTTAAATGTGCCTGGAGTTGAGTGCCATTCATCATCCGGTTCCGCAGGGCACTGTTCACAATGAAGCGGTCATCAGTGTGGGATGTGGCCAAAGGACGTCCACTTCTATGCCTTTCTGTGACTCTTCCAGTCTCTCTGTATCTCTGTTGCAACCTGCTGATGACACTCTGTGACACTCTAAGCTCAGTGGCCACTTCCCTCTGAGAACATCCTGTTTGAAGCCTCGCAATGGCGAGGTACTGTTGATCAATTGTTAGGTGTCGTCTTGGTCTCATGATGTCAAAATGTGAACAGCATGATGAAGAGGACTGTTTAAATACCAATTCTAATTGAACCAGGAAATTTATTGGTCGATTCATGGATCAAACACCTGTTGTGAATTTTGCCGTTCAGCTCCTTGTTAGAGAACAGCAAGTTGTGCAAAAAGTACTGAAACATTGAATAGTTGGACATATGCATTCAAAAGTTTAGAGAAGGTCAAATTAATTTCACCTGTAAAGGTTATAGTGCATTTTAGGTTCATCCTGAAATTTCACCCGAAAGCCGAATATCCCTAACTTTTTGTGAGTAGTGTATATGAGGAATATTGCCTATTATTTTAGATAAATCTACATCTTTTATATAATTACATATAGTTTTTAGACTTCTCACATTTATTATTTCCCCTGTGTATCTTTAAATTTCATAGCATTCTTTTTTTAAGTAAAGTTAATTAAAAAATAGTATGGATAACATGGAATTTAATAGTTTGGTACTTAAGTATATTTTTGTTATAATATAAGAGCCCTGTCTGAAGAGCCCCGGGCCTTATCAGAAGTAGCAACAAAGAGTAAACTGTTCTGTAAATTTTTAGATTACACACATGCACGTAAACACCTACACTCAAGGATCTAATGCCACAACATTTAATCTTTCCCCAGAGATATTCTCACGAAAGTATTTTGCAGACACCCAGCAAGAAATCCTTGCAATGCAAAGGAGAATACTGGCAGCTGGGGCAGAGGCAGAGGACATTATGGAAAATGGTCCATGTCAGAATACGGAGGAGCTCCAACAGCTTGACAAGGAGTTGGGAGAACAAAGAAAAGAGGACCAATATGGTAATTAATACAGAAGAAGGTGTCAAAATAACATTTTCAAACAAAGATATCCACTCAGCTATGACCAGGGTGGGAAATTAGCACCAGCCACCAGCCAAATGCTGGTAAAATTTTCACTCCAGCACACACTTTGGAAGGTAACCAAGCGGGTGTGTTTCCAAAAAGCATCGTGCTAAGACGATTGTAAAACCCTTCTTACGAAGCTTCTTGAACTTAGGGGGCATTTCCCAAAAGCATCTTAATTTATGGCGCTCTTAGAAATGCTCGTAGATTAATGATTACTCCCGACCAGTTAAGTGAGTTTTAGAAGCCCATAAATCATATACTTTACTTGATTTTTTGTGTTAGTGTTCATTTCATTTTACGATTACCAAAACCGACAAGATTCATTTATATATTATCATAGATTTAATAGGTTACACATTGCTCACTGATGGGTTCTGAGTTTTGTCCTATAAGAGTAATTATGCATGTGTGTGTGTTGATCAATGATTTGGTGTAGCAGGTGAGGGCTGATCTTTGGACAGGCCTTGGCATCTACAGTCATGTGAAAAAGTAAGTACACCCCCATTCTGTATTAGAATTGCTTGTATATGTATGAGGATCCAGGACCTTTTCAGCTTCAGCATCTGAACTAATCACATTCCCCTCAAGAATGGTCTGGTATAAAGTTGAATTCATGGTTGAATCTATTATGGTAAGTTTACCAGGCCCTGAGGCAGCAAAGCAGCCCCAAACCATAACGCCCCCTCCACCATGTTCCCACCATTCACCATCTTCGCCAAACATGACGTTTTGTATTGCGCCCAAACAACTCCAATTTTAAATTATTTCTATTCAAATTTATTTCTGATTTTTCCCTTTTTCTCCCAATTTGGTAGCCAATTCAACCCTATGCTATTCAAACCCCCCCGCCCCCCCCCCCCCCCCATGTAGCAACCGCTGCACAACCACGTCAGCCAGTACTTGAATTCGTATTTACCTTTTAGGGTCGTTTTAACGCACTTGTTCCTAATTTGAAAATGCACTATGTACGTCGCTCTGGATAAGAGTGTCTGCCAAATGACTATAATGTAATGTAATGTAGTAGGAAGGAGGGCGCCACGTCCTCTTCAGTGGCTCCTCGAGCTCCTGACCGCAATCCAACTTGCCCGGGGCCATTGTGTGCGTGACAAATTTCACAGAGTCCCTCCCTCCACCCCGGGAGCAGCCGCCAATTGCTGCTCCCTCAAGGCACCGGCCATACTCGGATCTGGCAGGACCAGGGTTCGAACCACCGATCCAAGGGGCGCAACCGCACAGACTGAAAGTAAGCGCCTTAGACCGCTGCGCTCTAACAACAACTCCAACTTTGACTCATCAGTCCAGAGTACATTTTCCCAGTAGTTTTGAACTTTATCCAGATGTTGTTTGGCAGAGCAGGACCCTGCGAAGGAGAAAAGCAAGGAGTGCAAGGTGGAACCGGAGGACCAGGTTCTGGTCAAAGCTTTCCAGAAAAAAGTCACTTGAACCTAAGCGGACTGGACCACACACAGTTCTGTTGACAAAACCATTAGTGGCCCGAGTCTTGGGAATCACAATGTGGGTCCATTTGTCACATTTAAGGAAATACAAGGGTGAGGCTCAACATGGGCCACAATAATCCCCGCCCACCCTATGGCGTCCTAGGGAGCCTGTTCTTCATTGTGGGTTTCTGTGCTGGGGACGCATGGATTACAGACGTCAGAGTGTGCACTATTGCCAACGAGTACAGTTGGACATGGGACTGTAACTTCAATCACAGATGGGGATCCTTCCAGTGACATGAGGACATTTGGTATATTGTTGATTGTCATAGATGGGGTTATCACAATCATAATAAAATGGTGCACCACCTTTGCTGTAATGTTGTAACGAGGAAAGGTACAGGTGGATTGGTGTGGAAAAATCTGAGAGTATGGATTGATACTGGTATGGTTGGGAGATTACATTAAGTGTTTAGGAGATATATGGGGGCGAACTGGGTAAAGGCAGCAGCGGGACTGAAGGAAGACAGTTGCCCCTCTGTGGAAGCAATTCACAAATTTGCTATTCACACAGGAGGAGAGCTGACCATTAAATGTCCTCCTCCAGGGAAGCCTGGCTCTTGTCCTAAATTATAAGAAGCCCCAAGTTTGGTCTGGCACCTGAAGGGAAGCCCCTCCTAGCCATGGTAGGAGTATCAATCCAGCACTCACTTGTTGATTTAGAGTGAATCATGTAATGTGGCTAGAAGATTTCTCTGAGTACGGACTCATTGTCTGACATTGCTGCATGGGGAGGTCATTGCAAACGCTATTACAGTTTTTTACGATTGCTTTGACTCATTTTGCACAACAGAGTTTCAATGTGCAAAACTCTTAACACAGAATGCTATACTGCTCAGTTTGGCTTCAAAATGTAATATAGCATGCAACATAAAAATACCAGTGTCAAATCCGAGAATATTATATGCAAAAGTTTATCACAGCACCAAAACATTATATTTCAAACAATGAAGTTAAATCATTGCTGCATTTTCAATATACAACAGTCATCATGAAAAAATGCTGCCAAACACAAAATCCTTCTGATTAAAAAAAGAGTTTGAAAGTGTTCTTTGGTCATAACGCAAAATGCTATACTCCTAATCTTGGGCTCAAAATCATATATAGCATGCACAATAGAAACAACTGAACCAAATTAGATTGTATTTCATGCTAAAGTTTATCATAGTGTCAGAACAGTGGATATCATCGTTGAAGTTTAATTATTGGTGCATTTTCAAATACAACGGCCATTATCAAATAATGTGGTCAAACACAAAATACTTGTTACCAAGAAAGACTGCAATGGTAATTTCCTCATAAGTACTTGAAATTATGTACAGCAATCATCCCCTGTGATAGACTGCAGTTTTGCGCTTGTGTTTTTATGAAAGACAAAATATTAGATTATTTGAAGTTTAATCATTAAGAAAAATCATACAGTAATGCAGTACTGTAAACTCAACTGTATTGTACAGTAAAAACAAAAACAAGAGTAAAAGCAAAAACAGTTACAGTAACAACAAACTTTACTGTAAAGTAAAAAAAAAACTGCTTTTCGGTGCTTAAGCAGCATTTTGCCTCTCCGCTGCATTTGGCCACAGAATTTTGTCGACATCGCATCTGATGACAATAGCATCTTGTGTTGCAATGCTATTCACCTCGGCAAGGTTGTTGGAAGTACTGAGACATGACTACAAAGACCTGTTGAATTGATTGTCATCTGAATTTGTAGTAATAAGCATTTGAACATTGTTGTAATATTAGGTGGCTGTATTCTGAGAATGGACCATATGATTTAGAGTTTGGCACTTTGTATTAACAGTTTTGCACTTTGTATGTCAGCATAGGATGTGGTGTCTTAGAGTAAGAATTCTGCAAGTCAGTTTAGCACTTTGCGTTAACAGTTTCACACTGTGTGTCAGCATAGGATGTGGTGTCTTAGAGTAAGAATTCTGCAAGTCAGTTTAGCACTTTGCACTAAGTTTTACACTTTGTATGTCAGCACAGGATGTGGTGTCTTAGAGTATGAATTTTGAAAGTCAGTTTGGCACTTTGCATTTTGAGTTTTGTACATTGAAATTCTGCTGTGCAAAATGAGTCAAAGCAATCGTAAAAAACTGTAATATGGCTGTAAATTCTAATAACGGACTGGGCTGAAAATTTGTTAGACGGAACGGTGTTGGTGGTGAAGGGGTGGTGTTGTTCACTGGTGTTGTTCATACTCAAAGGTAAGAATAGACTAAGTTCTACAAAGTGCAAGAAAATGATTATGTTTATCCATCAGTGATAGATTGTCCATTTTATCTGTTTAAGTGAGGTGGAGGAATTTGAAAGGAAGATTGGACACCAGATGAAGAGAGAAGGGAGAGCATGCAACTGAGACATGCATTGCTCTTGTAAGAAAAAAAGGAACGGCTCCGAAGTTCGTTGAAAATGACAAAGTTTATTCTTCGTAACAGCAGTTGTCAGAGATACAGCAATGCACTCTGGATTCAGCGGAGTAAAATCTGAATCCTGTTCTGTAAAATGGATGACTTTAAATACCATTTTCGGGCTTTGTTTTCTACAGGCAGGAAACAGAAATGTATATTCAAAAATGATGTGATTGATTTAAGGAAGACACTGTCTGGCTCCCTTAGATCAATCAGTCTGTCCATCAGTAGGGGGTCTGAAGGTGCAACTTCCCATGGTCTAACCAGGAACCAGTCTATTGTATTGCTAATCTAATTTCCTTAGTTGAAATAGGCTTTGATCACTCACTCCCAGCTGCTATTCTATAATTGAATGCTATGCCCAACAGTGGCGACGAGTCACTGCTTTCACTTACATTTTAACCTACATTGTATTTATGATAAGTTGGTTGATTCGGCCGGCGGCGTGGTTGATTTGTCAGTGTTTGAGTGGATCATGTCAGTTTAGAATCTTACACTCTTGTAGCCAATTGTACACGATTTGTGGCAACTCTGCCGAATACGGAGTTTCTAAGTATTACTATTTTCCCGTAGCAAATCCATTTAACAAGCAACCCCCCACCCAGTCTCACCTGCAACTGGATGCTATGAACAATAAATTACAGCCCAGCCTAACAACATTTCTAATCTTATGAATGTAGTATGATGTAAAGAACTACAGAAAACGCATTCACTGACAGGGGTTTGCTGATATGTACTAGATGAATGTAATATTTTCCTTCATTATGAATGGGAACATTTTTACATTTTTTTTAAACTACAGAAAAAATGTGATTCCAGAGCAAAAGTACACATACTGTAGAGTACAGGAAAAAGTGATGTTTTAATGAGGTACAAGAGTGAATGATTAGACTACATATTTAGGTGTGTATAACAGTGTGCTATCAATGTTTTCATCAGAAGGTTGCAAATGTATATGCTTTATATATGTAATAGGCTATGTAATCAGCAACATTAGATTAAATCAAATAAAAAATATAATTTTGTACTGTCTAATGTTTATTTAAATTAAGCTGCTTGATACATTCATGCTAGATTTGATTGTAAGCAGTCAGATTTGGCTATATGGAATTTGGGATGCCTTTGTGCCAAATGTTCCTTACATGTTTAAATACCTGTATCTCATTGAGCCGTAATACTCAACTAACTTTACAGTTGCAGATGGCTACATACAGCCAAAATAATTCAATACAACTTGGCTGTTTTTTTAATCTCTAAACATATTTCCATTACCACATGCCTAGTATATCAAACACAGAGAGGTAATTTAGTTAGCACTAAATGGCTCAGTAGAATTAACACTTGCTACCATTTAAAAACATAATAATTACAATGAAATACATACATATCTTTCTTAAGAAATAAAATGGACGACACAGGATGGTAGATGGGATTAGTGACAGAGTGCAAGAAGTCAAAGTGGCACTGGGGTGGGATCAAGCTTAAATTAAAAGTAAGAATTGTCACTACACAATTTAAAGATTAAACAGTGTCTCTCAGTATATGCTTATTTTTCCATAGAGTTCAATAGGAAAATTTGTCAGGAGAAACAACCCTTCAAGTCATCCATCCATATCTACTGCATATCTGGCAGCAGAGTGATGGTTTAAGGCTTGTTTGATACGTCAGACCCTTGATGACTTACAGCCATTTAGCCAACCATGTGTTCCACACTGTTCCAGTGTAATTTAAAGCTAAATCTAGTCCCACCCCCCCAATTCCCATAGAGATCCATTCAAATGCAGAGGTTATAGTATCGCTTCTAAGAGTACCTGGAAATAAGATATCAGGAGTCTTTTGATATCCTTTTATACGGAGTCATGATAGCATCACCTGTTTACCTGTGGAATACCTGTTTACCACAGAAGTTGTTTGAGAGAATGGCAAGAATGTGCAAAGCCGTTATCAAGGCAAAGGGTGGCTACTTTGAAGAATCTAAAATATAAGACTTTTTTTATTTGTTTAACCCTTTTTTGGTTTTTGCATAATTTAATTTGTGTTATCTCATACTTTTGATGTCTTTACTATTCCAAAATGTGGAAAACAGTAAAAATAACAGGAAAAAACCTATGAGTAGGTGTGTCCAAACTTTTGACTGGTACTGTATATATATATTTTATTAACATACAAAATATACAAACATATGGCATTCCAAATGAATCAAATGTTTGTAGCTAAACATTGAGTGGAACCAAGAACATTATAGTAGCCTATAAATAGGCCTAAATATAACATTAGGCAAAACAGTGGTGGTGAATGTGCCCCCAGAGAAGACCTGAGCTGCCATCAGAACAACTTTCAGGACATATTAAGCCAATGCCTGTACTGAGGGCGTTATCAGTGAATGCAGAGACCACATTTAAGCTTAGAAAATTGTTAATTTCCTGTGTTTTTCGGCTTTTGGCTGCTTATATCTTCAACTTAAATGTAGTTTTAATTGTTTTTGAATAAATACAACGTTAGAATAAAAAATATATATAAAATACGAATACAATACATGGGTCATATAGCCTATACATTCAGTTCATATCGTAGATTATAAATCAAAAGTATCAATCGTAACGACATTTAACACATCCGTACAGAACCGCGCGTAGCGTAGCCTTACTTAGCAAGCATGATCATAAATATTCAAGCCTTAGAAAATAAATATTTCCATTGATGTACGCTGCAATTAAGCTAGGCTAAGTATGCTTAGCTTAATCCAGCACGGTAAAGCATTAAAACAATACAGAGCCGACTAAAAATGTGCACACCAGTGCAGTATTTTAACAGGTTGATGTGCATACATTTACATAAATATACCATTCATGCTTCCATCAAATAAAACCAGAAATATTAACTTAGCTTACAGCAGACTTCAGAACTATAGTTCTGTGTAGCATACAGTCAGATCAGGCCATTCACCCATTGTCGTAAAATGTGACGTTATTTACACATGCGCGGTACAAAACGGGCATGGTACGCATGCGCGATACAAATCGGGCAGGGGGGACAGATCGGGCAGTGACACCCCTGTGCACTCATCCGACAGTTTCAGTAAGTGACCCGGAAGTAAAAACTTTAAATACATAGCGCGTATATGCGCATATCTATGGTACAAGAGTGGGTCATATCAAAGATTTTATTACGAACTACACTTTAAAAAAAAGAAATAATAATTTGTTAATTAGCTTAATCTCACACTGAAAAAATGAGAAAAATCCAACCTTTAATTGAATTGAATTATTAGATGTTACAGAAGACTCCGTGCTGTTTTATTGGCAAAGGGAGGTTGTACAAAGTATTAAATGCAGGGCTGCGTCCCAATCCAGTTTTTGCGGAGCGGGTTATTTGAATTGAGACGCACTTCACCCCATCTATACTCGGAAGTTAACCATGCTGCTGCACAGTGGCGTATCGTGAGATCTCGGATCATGTAAAATGTCTGTCACCGTAGCCTACCTTTAAACGAATGAAACTCTCAACCTGTTTACATTAATTATCAGTCAAGCAATTGATTTGCTGAATAACAAATGTCAATAAATACAGCAAGTTTTGTGGGCTAGCATATTTATTTGTGTCATAAAATCGTGTAGCATTTAAATATGTAGGACAGCCCGTACGCTGGAATAAAGCATTTAAACCGAACATATTCTCAACCTGTTTCCGTTTATTTTGCTTGCTTATGTCAATCAAACACATTTCCTGAATAATCAAGAACAATTGTGTAGCCTATAATGATTAACAAATGACAATGACAGAGATAACTAACGTGAGATTGTTTCATAAGGGTGGCAATAGGCTACTGAATAATTACTGGCAAAAAAAATCCCAACGTTTTCTCTGAGTTGCACGTTTGCATTGCGTTTTCTCCTCATCACGTTAAAGAATGTCATTAAGACTACAATCGATTTAGTCAAAACGATTTTAACATTAGAAATCATGCATTTAAAGTGGAAAACCTCTTAATCCAATGCATGCTTTCAAGCTAGAAAAACGAATTTACCCAAATATGTGCTGTTCATTGATCACTTCACATGACATAGGCTATTAACCCATTTTGCGTCAGCACAAATGTCAATATAGTAAAATGCTGCACACGTTTATTTACCTATTCGTCTTGGTTATTGAGAAACTCAATGGTCAGGTTAACTGGCTAATTATAGCCTACTGAAAAATATTGAGAGACGAGTAACCTAATAATACGTTTAAAAGCAAGATTAACTACAGAGAACCTGGTAGACCTACATTCCACAGTACGCTACTCTGTTGCTGCGTAACGCAATTTGCTAAACTATGAAATACAAAATAGAAAACTACTAGATTAACCTGTATTTATTAGCCTAAACACCGTCTTTACCATTCTGTATGTATAATACCGCGATAAACATTAACGTGATTATCACTGAACAGGACGTTCGATGTGAATTGTGGGTAATATGAGCTTGCCGAGTCTGACTCGTTCACTTGAGAAAAGTTGAGGGCGGAGGGGCTATGTCACAAAGTTCACTTGGCTGTCCAACAGATTGGACTCACACTTAAAATGGAGACCGAGGGTACATCCTGGTCTCAAAAGGGATTCCCCCAAGTGAAGTTTGCAAGTGAAGTTTCCGAGGGTGGAGCAAAAACTGGATTGGGAGTGGGACACTGTATAATTGTGGAGGGCACTGTACATATTAGGTACCCAGAAATAACATAACCCCAGGGCCCTATCTTCCACCCGGCACTAAGCGGCGCAAATATCTTTGTTTGTGTGTTGTGGGTCTGTACCACTATCCATGTCTTTTTGTTGTTGCTGGGGCTGCAAATGAAGTTCCCAAGCAGGAAAATAAAAGTTATTCTATTCTTTTCTGTTCTTATTTGGAGTAGAGTTACAAGATTTTATGTAAAAGTGTTACCGTTCCAAATTGCATCATCTTAATAACTAGATGGCACACAGTACTGTTGAAATATTGAGATCAACAATTTATCTTGCCATGTCTCTGAAAAGCTTTTAAAGACAGATTTCAATGTACAGACAAAACAGTCATCGTCATTTAGCACATGACTCCCAATAGCACATGCCCATTTTTCCTAGTAAGATTCAATTGAACAAAATTATATACAGCTATAATGCAGACCTAACACAGCATTTAGAGACGATAAGCTGTTAATCATTCAGTAACCAGCAGAATTCAGCATAGAAATCTGCAGCCAAAATTGTGGTCAGATGCATTTGCATTTAAATATGTCTAAATGGAAGTAATTTGGCATGTCTTCGTTCTAACGTTAAACACGTTGTATTTTGTTCAGTTTCTTATCATTGAGCCACATTTGCATTCCATTAGCTTTTGTGCTGCAAACATTTATTTATTTCTTTACTCATGAATGTTAAGGGGTGGATGCGTAGGGAGGTCATGTGATAGAGGGAGTGAGAATTTAAGTGAAATGGACAGAACATTATCTACTGAGGCACATCACCTCATCCTCCGGCAGCTCAGGGAAGTGCAATAAGAAAACAGGGCTGTTCTAACCACAAAAGCGACACATCTCAGAATTGTTTGCATTCAAAAAACTGTTTTGATATCTGAGTTCAGATAAAGCTACAGCAAGCACATTCAACATCTACGTATATTTAGAAGTAAAACACACGGTGTCATGAAAGACTTAGGGCCTGATTTACTAAGACCTTAAGCATATGCAAAACCAAATACATGACCAGTGACTGCTCATGGTATTTGTTTAGCACCAATCATCGGTTGTGTTATTGGTTTTGCGTGTGCTAAAAGGTTTTGCACATGCTAAAGGTCAGGTAAATCAGGCCCTAAATGTTTACCAATGTATTTTTTTTTTGTTTGTTTGTGAAACTGAGGGCGCAGGGCTGTGCCTCAGACTGGCTAAAGCGCCCCATCCCTGATACATGCTCACTGCACAAAACACGTCATGTACATTTGTGACTTCTGACATTCGTACTTTATGTCGTTTATGGCCGCAGAGAGGTAATGAGTGGTTTAATAAAAGTTTAATTACCATGTTTAAAGCACACTGATGTTTATCACTGCGTAAGTAAGTCAGAGTAGGACTATAGAATATACTGTGGCAGGTCACACTCAGCTCATGATTGACTATATTTATGTATGGCACCTTACAGTCTGGTGGTGATCAGGGACCCATAACAATAATGTCCAGTGCTGGTCCCATAATGTGTGTTTGTGTGTGCGTGTGTCTGTGTGCGTGTATGTGCGTGAGTGTGTAACAGAATTTTCCCATTAAGTGCACAGTTCTGATCCATAAGTATGCAGTGATCATATGTATGTACACTGCAGATACTTCAACATTATAATTGCAACAGAAATATACAATTGTCCTTTTGTAAGGCTGCTCCCAGCTCTCCCCTCTAGCTTGATTAGGTTTCACAGAAAGACTGCTAATGCGTCTACAGTACCATACACTTTCATTTGAATTCATTTTCCTACTTATTAGATTGTTCCAATGGACTAGATAATAATTTCAAGCTCCTGCTGGCATATAAATATTAATAATTGTAGGGTGAATCTGTGATGTTTTACAGGAATTACAAAGAGTGCATTGTAAGTGGTCACTGACTGATGTCTAGTGAATGTACAACCATAACAACACATTCCCATGCTGCAAATATTAAATCTTGTTCTGTTACTCTCACTTAGAAATTGTTTCGTAATTTAATTAAATGATTTAATAATTGAACCTTACACTCTCGCCGGACCACTCCACTCTGCATCCTGTGGTCACCTTGCTGTCCCCTCTCGATAAAGGGGCCCTCCTCTCGGAATGGGGGCCCCACGTCTCGTCTCTATCCTGGGCCCCCCCAGTTATGCAATGAGCTCCCCACTACAATCAGGACAGCTAATTAAACTTCACATAATTCCTTAATTTTCCATGGACTTTACCACCAAGCTCATTTCATTCTAAATAGTACCTCCCACTTACACCTACTATGGAATCTAAATTTAAACTGTAAGATTATGTATTGGCTACTGCTATTGGCTGTGAGCCTTATGACTACAGTATTAGCACTGTATATTCAGCCAGTACGTCCTCACTCTGGATAAGAACATCTACATGCCTAAATATAGATGTAAATTATAAACATTTTCCAAGATGACGCACATAGAGTTGAAGTCGGAAATTTAGATACACTTCGATTGAAGTCATTAAAACTCATTTTTAACCACTCCACAGGATTTCATGTTAGCAACTATAGTGTTGGCAGTTGGACATCTACTTTGTGCATGACACAAGTAAGTAAGTTTTTATAGACAGATTATTTCACTTTTAATTCACTATATCACAATTCCAGTGGGTCAGAAGTTTACATACACTAAGTTGACTGTGCCTTGAAATTTTTTATATTTGGTCGCATATCCTTTGCATGCCATGACTTCCTGATGTCTGTGACCCAACAACATAAAAAGACTCTTGATATCTTATTTTCTGGTACTCTTACAAGCGATACTATAACGTCTCTGCATTTGAATGGATCTCTATGGGAATTGGGGGGTGGGACTAGATTTTGCTGTAAATTATGCTGGAACAGTACAGAATACATGATTGGTAAAATGGCTGTAAGTCATCAAGGGTCTGAGGTATCAAACAAGCCTCAAACCATCACTCTGCTGCCAGATATGCAGTAGATATCGATGAATCACTTTAAGGGTTGTTTCTCATGACAAATTTTCCTATTGAACTCTATGGAAAAATAAGTCAGTAGAAGAAACCCTTCAAGGTATCCATCCATATCTTTTGATGTTGTGGGGTCACAGACTTCAGGAAGTCATGGCATGCAAAGGATATGCGACCAAATATAAAAAATTTCAAGGCACAATCAACTTAGTGTATGTAAACTTCTGACCCACTGGAATTGTGATATAGTGAATTAAAAGTGAAATAATCTGTCGGTAAACAATTGTGGGAAACATTACTTGTGTCATGCACCAAGTAGATGTCCTAACTGACTTGCCAACACTATAGTTTGCGAACATGAAATCTGTGGAGTGGTTAAAAATTAGTTTTAATGACTTCAAGCTAAGTGTATGTGAACTTCCGACTTCAACTGTATCTGTATTTGACACGGCTACATCTGCCTTTGATATTGTATCTGTTGTCATTTGTGCATTAACTGTGAATCATGTTATATGATGTATTGTGTATTGTGAATTTGTATGTTCCACTTTTTAAACGTATTTGGCTGCTACATTGTAAAGGTCTCTCTTGAAAAAGACTCTTGGAAGAATCTTGGTTTGAGACTTTCATGCTTTGTATGTAGTTTTATCCATGCAGCATTAAAGGTAGCATACAGGTGGAATAAATAAGGTAAACCTTATTGTCCAGCTAATGGAATGTAAGGTCAGTGGATTTTGTTTCTCCCCCAAGTGGAAACAATGGTATTACATGAAATACTGATTACATTAATTCAACCAATGCAATTTTATATAGAGACAAATATATAAAGGAGAACATGAAAAACCCAACGTGCGCACACACACACACACACACACACGCATACATAGTTTGCTGTACATTATATTAGTGAATCGTGCTTTGCTCTGTTTGGTACTTCAATAAACTTTATTACATTTTCCAAGATTGTCTGTATTAATGTTGCTTTTGTGTTGACTTATTTCACTAGTTTGGAGTTAAATTATTTTCCTACCAATCTGAAACAAAAAAAAGACAATTTTGCCACTTGACTTTTTTTTGCTTTTGCCACTAAAACACATTTTTCATAATAAATGTCAAAAAACACATTGTTATTCACTTATTTCAGCAAAGTAATGAAGTAAATATTATTTCCTATGCATCTGAATCAAAAAAAGGCATTATTAATTTTTTGTCCATTTTGGCACTTTTTTTTTGTCTTTTTCGTGTTTGCCAGTTAAACACATTTTTCATCATAAATGTCAAAAAACACATTATTTTTCACTTATTTAATGACAGTTATGAAGTAAATATTATTTACTATGCATCTGAATCAAAAAAAGGCATTATAAATATTTTGTCCATTTTGGCAATTTTTGTATATAAGACTATAGTCTTATTAATAACAAAAAACTACATTTTAAGTGTTAAGTTTGGCTTGGTCAAAAGCTGCAAAAGGCAGGAAATTCAAATAAGCAACACCAAGCCAAACTTCAGCTCTCTACACTATCAGGGATTTCCAGTACTCCGTTTTTTTATATCTGACTGCTATACAGTTCTGTAGCTATGTTGGTCTACTGTATTTAAAACACCATGTACTCATCACTGGGCAGATTGGTTCAAACCTTCTCTCAAAGAACCTAATTCATAGTCAATCAATGTGCCTCGAGAACACCCCCAATAGACCAGAATAAGTCCAAATAACATTAAGGGCTCTATTTTAATAAACCAAACGCAATGGTGAACACAAGAGTAAGCGCTTGGCGGTATCGCTCTGAGGGCGTGTCGGCGAGAAATTTGGTAATTTCATGACGGCAATCTTGGCGCACTTGATGGCGGTATTGCTAAAAGGCTGGGTTTAAATGTCCAAGGTGTGTCTCTATGGTAGCCAATCAAATTGTTGTTCTCATGCTTTAAAAAAAAGCCAGTTGGAACACAATCGCTCCATGCAATTTCATAATGAGCAACCCAAACGCACTGGACCGTCAACTTGGATGTGCGTATGATTCTACGTGGGAACATGCATTGAAATGTTCATTTTAAAAGCTGATCCGATACTTACCATTTATCTAGCCCTATTAAACCGATCAGCCAGTTGATTTCTCTTTGCTCTGGCTGTGATGGGGACCGCGACCACTGGTGCAGGTGGGGCAAGCTCATTTTGTCGCTGTTTGTGGTGCTGAAGTACATCTTCCGGCAGGCGCATTTCACATTGGTGAAGATGTGCGATATTATGCAGCACACAACAGGCCACCATGAAGGCAGCTGCTCTCTCAGGGGTATACTGCAGTGATCCACCCGACCTATCCAAACACCTAAATCTCATTTTGAGTAGGCCAAATGTTCTCTCAATGGCAACGCGACCCTTTGTTAGTCGGTGATTAAAAATGTGTTGTGCTCTAGTGCTGGGTGCGATGTATGGTGTCATCAGCCAATGCTTCAAAGGGTACCCGTTGTCTCCCAATAAGCACCCATCCACGTTCCCTTCGAAGGCTCCAGGAATTTGAGAGTTTGCCAAAATGAAGGAGTCATGGGCTGAACCTGGGTAATTGGCAAATACATGTGTGACTTTTCAGCCGGCATCGCATGTCACCTGGACATTGATGGAATGTGTTCCTTTGCGATTGACGAAAACTATTGCATGCTCGGGTGGTGCGCGGATTTGTATGTGCGTGCAGTCGATAGCACCAAGCACCCCAGGGAACCCACACTTGAGAAAAAATGTGAGTTTTGACTTTTTACTGCATTCATTGTCCGTATAGTTGAGGAAGGACACCCGCTGAAAGTATATCCTTTCTGTGTATTGTCGTCGTCGCCGCAAACGTCGACCGATCACGTACTCCATCGTCAGTGTCACGGGATTGAATCCTTAGGCCACTAACACCTGCCTGCATAAATAGTCACTTATATACCCTGCTGATGATTGATTGAAGACTAAATTAATCGTTTGGTTAATTAGCCTACATTAGGTGATGTAGGCATAATTATGATTCAAGTGGTAGGCTTATGATTCAACTGTGCCAATGTGTAATTTATATATTATAGGCTATTGGCCTACATGATCGCAAGTTTCTTGTAAGCTGTCGTGTTTTATTCTAGTAGTTTAAATTTAAATTAATTAATAATAATTATAGGCTATTTGTTCATTAAATGGAAGTGTAATGTTGGCATCACCTATAGACACTACACAGAACTACATGACTAATAAGTTGCCAAATTACCAGAGTCTATTGCGTTGCCGCTAAGAGGTGGTTCCAGCTGATCATAACGCAATGGGTTTTCGTTGGTTCAAATTGTCACTGCGCCAAAAGTATTTTAGAACATGCCCCAGACAGCGCCACCCATCCCACTGCAGCGCAAGCGAAATGATGTTATGTTGAGAATTTGTTGATCCTAGCGGTATTGCTGAGAAACGCCATAGCGCCAGTTTTAAGACGTTGATGCTGTCAACAAGCTTGCGTTTGACTATACCGTCCCCTTGCGCTGGTTTGTGCCGGTTTGAAAATAGAGCCCTTAATATCATAACATAGCCCATAACATAATAGCATAACATTACAAATTTCATAACACATTGGAAATAAAACAGATTGAATGATGACAAACAAATATATTGTAGTTAAATTAAAATTTTATTTTGTGCATTTTTCAAATTTGATAAATAATCTGTCCAAAATTCTACTTGGCTATAATGAAGGTTTTGTTTGAAACATTAACTTTACTCCCAGAGTGTGCACTGTGCAGACCTGGCTAAGTTACCTGACGAAGCACATAGGCTACGAGTTTTAAGCATTCGTGCTACCCTACATAGCATAATGTGTGTGTATGAACCACCAAACTATATACAGTCAAGCCGGAAAGTCTCCCCACCCCTTTCACCTTCTCCACGTTTTATTACGTTACAGACTTATACTACAATAGATTGAGTTCATTTTTTGCCTCAAACATCTACACACAATAGCCAATAATGTCGAAGTGAAAACAGGTTTTTAGAAAATATGCAATTTTATTTTACTGACAAAAATAGGTTATTTAGGGGTTACATATCTATACACACCCTTAGCCTAATACTTGGTTGCTGCACCTTTGGCAGTGATTACAGCTTCAAGGCGTCTTGGGAAAGAAGCTACGAGCTTGGCACACTTGTTTCTGGACATTTTTGCCCATTCCTCTTGGCATATCCTTGCAAGCTCCATCAGGTTGGATGGAGAGCGTTGGTACACAGCCATTTTCAGCTCTCTCCACAGATGTTCAATTGGATTCAGGTCTGGGCTCTAGCTGGGCCACTCAAGGACATGCACAGACTTTCTCCGAAGCCACTCCTTTGTTCTCTTGGCTGTGTGCTTCGGGTCGTTGTCATGTTGGAAGGTAAACCTTCGCCCCAGTCTGAGGTCCAGAGCGCTCTGGAGCAGGTTTTCTTCAAGGATCTCGGTGTACTTAGCTGCATTCATCTTTCCCTCTATCAGGACTAGTCGCCCCGTTCCCGCTGCTGAAAAACATCCCCACATCATGATGCTGCCACCGCCATGCTTCACTGTAGGGATGGTATTAGCCAGGTGATGAGCGGTGCCTGGTTTCTTCCAGACGTGACGCTTGGTATTCAGGCCAAAAAGTTCCATTTTGGTTTCATCAGACCAGAGAATCTTGATTCTCATGGTTTGAGTCCTCTAGGTGCCTTTTGGCAAACTCCAAGCGGGCTGTGATGTGCCTTTTACTAAGGAGGGGCTTCCGTCTGGCCACTACCATAAAGGCCTGATTGGTGGAATGCTGCCTGGATGGTTGATCTTCTGAAAGGTTCTCCCATCTCCACAAGGATACGCTGGAGCTCTGTCAGTGACCCTCGGGTTCCTGCTCACCTCCCTGGCCAAGGCCCGTCTTCCCCGATTGCTCAGTTTGGCCGGGCAGCCAGGTCTAGGAAGATTCTTGGTGGTTCCAAACTTCTTCTATTTATGAATGATGGTGGCCACTGTGCTCTTTGGGACCTGTAAAGCTGCAGAGATTTTTCCGTACCCTTCTCCAGATCTATGCCTTGACACAATCCTGTTTCTGAGGTCTGCAGATAATTCCTTTGGCCCCATGGCTTGGAGTTTGCTCTGACATGCACTGTAAACTGTGGGACCTTATATAGGCAGGTGTTGGCAATCCCCAATCATGTCCAATCAATTGAATTTATCACAGGTGGACTCCAATTAAGTTGTAGAAACATCTCAAGCAGTATCAGTGGAAACAAAATGCACCTCAGCTCACTTTTGGGTGTCATATCAAAGGGTGTGCACACTTGTGTACATATGATATTTTACATTTAGATTTTTTATAAATTAGCACAAATGTCTAAAAACCTGTTTTCACTTTGTCATTATGGGCTATTTTGTGTAGAATTTTGAGACAAAAAATTTACTCAATCTATTGTAGAATATGTCTGTAATGTAATAAAACGTGGAGAAGGTGAAAGGGGTGGGGAGACTTTCCGGCTTGACTGTATGTATTATAGTACATTATGTTCATCTGTCAGCTATGTTAACGTTACCTTCACAGACAGTTTTGTGGTGCCCCAAAAAGAGATGTCTGTCCCCTCAGCTGGACTGGACACTTCTCTATCTGTAAGAAGTCAGAATTGGGCCGTTATGTATTGGCACGCCAAACACACGGCCACTTCTTTCATGAGTTACCGGATCCCAGTAAGGTGCTGAATAGTTCCAACGCGCATCATATAGAAAATAACAAAAATTTACATACCTTTATTGCCATAATCCATGGCAGTAGATTATACATTGGTGGCAGTAAAATGAACAAAAGCAAAAGCTAGCCCTGCACGGCTTGCTTGGTTTAACTTGCGTATTCTGGTTAAAAACTGTATGCTCCCTCACCTGCTGGAACGCTAATTAGGTAACACCCCTAACCTTTTATTAACACCCCTAACCCTTCTGATAGAGTGCAGTGACTGTTATGCACACTAGAGGGAGGTATTTCCTATTCCCTTCTGGAGAGAGTGCAGTGACTGTTATGCACACTAGAGGGAGGTATTTCCTATTCCCTTCTGGGGAGTGCAGTGACCGTTATGCACACTAGAGGGAGGTATTTCCTATTCCCTTCTGGAGAGAGTGCAGTGATTGTTATGCACACTAGAGGGAGGTATTTCTTATTCCCTTCTGGATAGAGTGCAGTGACTGTTATGCACACTAGAGGGATGTATTTCCTATTCCCTTCTGGAGAGAGCGCAGTGACCGTTATGCACACTAGAGGGAGGTATTTCCTATTCCTTTCTGGAGAGAGTGCAGTGACTGTCATGCACACTAGAGGGAGGTATTTCCTATTCCCTTCTGGATAGAGTGCAGTGACTGTTATGCACACTAGAGGGAGGTATTTCCTATTCCCTTCTGGAGAGAGTGCAGTGACCGTTATGCACACTAGAGGGAGGTATTTCCTATTCCCTTCTGGAGAGTGCAGTGACCGTTATGCACACTAGAGGGAGGTATTTCCTATTCCCTTCTGGAGAGTGCAGTGACCGTTATGCACACTAGAGGGAGGTATTTCCTATTCCCTTCTGGAGAGAGTGCAGTGACCGTTATGCACACTAGAGGGAGGTATTTCCTATTCCCTTCTCGATAGAGTGCAGTGACTGTTATGCACACTAGAGGGAGGTATTTCCTATTCCCTTCTGGACAGTGTGTAGTGACCGTTATGCACACTAGAGGGAGGTATTTCCTATTCCCTTCTGGAGAGAGTGCAGTGACTGTTATGCACACATTTTGATTTTTAATAAATTAGCACAAGTGTCTAAAAACCTGTTTTCACTTTGTCATTATCGGCTATTTTGTGTAGAATTTTGAGACAAAAAATTAACTCAATCTATTGTAGTATAAGTCTGTAACGTAATAAAACGTGGAGAAGGTGAAAGGAGTGTGCAGACTTTCCGGCTTGACTGTATGTGAGAGTGAGAATACGTGTATATGAAAGTAAGAATATATGTATGTGAGAGGTCCAAAATTAATTATGGCCTAAACGGTCCCTCATAGAAAAATTATGTTTTTTGACATTTACTATCAAAAATGTGTCCTAGTGGAGGGTGGGGCGGGTTAGGGGCAGCGGGGAGTGGGGTGGGTTAGGGGCAGGAGGAGTGGGGTGGGTAAGGGGCAGGGGAAGTGGGGGTGGGGTAGGGGCAGTGGGGAGGGTTTGGGGCAGGAGGAGTGGGGTGGGTAAGGGGCAGGGGAAGTGGGGTGGGGTTTGGGGCAGGGGGAGTGGGGTGGGGTAGGCAGAGCCAGCCTGTGCGTGCGTGCGTGTGTGCATACAACACTGAGTTGCACCGTAAACTCTTGTGAAACCCACGCGCTGCTGCTGGAAAACATCCTCGGGGAAACACTGGATGCTGCAGAAGTTGGTTTGGAAAACCATTGCTTTGAAAGGTACCAAAAATAACTGCTCAATAGTCAAGTAGTGACTCTTCTAAATGTATGGAATTGTGGTTACACTACAGTAACAGAAGCAACCACTCAGCAGATACTGTGTAACTTGTTCTGTTTCTCATACTGGATTTCATTTACACTACTGTACATGAATGTCAAGCTTCAACTGTAAAGATTGCAGCCCCAACCTGATCTACTCATATTGAGCCCAGACATAATCCCCTACAGAATATGAAATAACTAGTACTACTATATCACTGGAGTTAGATCATGCAAGAATAAATCATAACAGCAAAACAGTCAATACTTTTATAATTCAGGTTTCATTAAGGAACGTTGTCTGCAAATACAGAAAATTAAAGCAACAGGTTCAAACTAAATAAACAACACAACAAATAAGGAAACTCAATCCATTAATGTTTACAGTACAGAAAGGAAGTACACTGCATTAATGTTTACAGTACAGAAAGGAAGTAAGTACACTGCATTAATGTTTACAGTACAGAAAGGAAGTAAGTACACTGCAGTGATCAGTCTGAATTCCGCCCATCAGCTGATTTTGGAGCTCATAAAATGCATGTTTAACTTGAGGAGTTTGTCACTAGCTTCTTTTACACAAAGATGCAAAGATACAAAAGACTGAATTATGACTTCAAAAGCATTTTACCCTGCCAACATTTACTAGTTCCACACTCTTAATATGTTACATTTCATGTTTTAATCTTCAAAAGTACACAAACACAGCTTTAACATTTACAATATAAGTTTTCTTTCAATGTAAAAACATAAATCATAATTAGATAGCAAGCACTTAACCTGAACCTGCTAACAGATCATATTCTCATGTACAGTTAGGTCCATAAGTATTTGGACAGGGACACCATTTTTGTTGTTTTGGCTCTGTACTCCAGTACATTGGATTTGAAATGGAACAGTGACTATGAGGTTAAAGTGTGTGGCCCTGTTCCATTTCAAATCCAATCTGCTGGAGTAGAGAGCCAAAACAACAAAAATTGTGTCACTGTCCAAATACCTATGGACCTAACTGTACATTGTTTAAGCTTTACTGAGGTTAACCCTATTTACTTTGGCCCTTTTGAGGCAATGTCCTCCTGGTTTCTACTAGTTTTATTTAAATGTCAATATCTAAAAAAATATTCCCTGCAAAATCCATGGTTTTAAGTTTGAACTGAAGAAGAAGCTGTATCATTCAGAAATTTGCTACAGAATACATTTATTTCAGAATAGTCACATACAGTATATATATAATAACCATAACATACGTCGCCTAATGTATTTAAATACGTTTAAAAAAGAACGTACAAAAGCGCATGTGTATTCACACAAGTACAGCAACGTATTTCAGCCTTCAGTGCGAGGGGTGGTCACTGCGGAAATGTCGACTGTACGGGACTTTGGCGAAATATAACAAGATAAACTCTTCAGGGTTCATGAGAAAACAACTGTAGCTGAATATACTGGTAAGTACTTGGTTTCTTAAACATATTTATACGAGAGATTTTGGAGCAAAAAATGAGGTGTCTTCTAAACCGAAAGTGCATCAGCTACTGTATATAGAACAGTAAGCAAGGGAAAAGGGCAAATACTCATTTGTACAACGTTTTAAAAAAATATTATTGTTTCTATACGTCAACATGATTTTCTTAGGGTGTATAAACGGTGCATTTGATGCATTTTACAGTCTGTGGCTGTAGCCAGAGGAAGGTCGTAAGTGCTGTGGGTTACTAATAGCACCCTCCTAATTTATTGCACGGCAGTGTAATTGGAGAAGCTGCGGTTACCCTTTAAAAAAATACTGCGTCAAAATTTTCGGGGTTTTCTTAAAGCTGTAGTTTATATTTTCAGATGAACATGAATACTGTAACTGAGTCGCATGCGTCTCAACCACTAGGGGTGAAGTCTATAGGGTTAATACTGGGTACAGCTTAAATTGTGGTTGTATAAAGGCTGGGTCAGGTTTTGGTCGTGGTTGTGTATTGGTTGTGTATGGGTTTAGTAAGGTTGGGTGTACATGCAAGCATGTCTAAAATGGTCTGTGTGTGTGAAAGAGTTTCACAGTATATGAGAGAAACTGTGTGAGTGTGTGTGGGTGTACTTGTGAGAGTGTGTGTGTACGTGTGTGTGTGTCTGTGAGAGTATAAGAGGGTGTGTGTGTATGTGGGTGTGAGTGTGTTTGCGCTTGTAGTCAGGTTCATTATGTTTTGATTTTAACTTTCGTGGGAATTTTTTTTGGGTTTCAAAAACTACATTTTTGGAAAGGGTATTGTATAAGGAATCAGAAAATCAATGTTTCCATTTGCCCAGATGTCTATGTGGCGGCCATATGGGAATTTACAAAATGGCCACCGTAAAATCTAAATTTTGTAATATCTCGGCCTCTAAATAAGCTGGAACATTGATTTTAACTGCTAACCCTACATTTTCAGGGTCAAGGAATACATTGGTGGTATTTACAAAGCTACAACACTTTACAACATTAACCCTTAGATGCATGAGTGGGTCCAAAATGACCCGGTGAGGTTGTTTTCTTGCAATATCTTTGTAATGAAAAGTTATCATTTCATATTCCATGTTCCACAAAAAACATGATTTCTTATATCACTCATTAAACATTTTAACTTACCTTTCATAGTTTTTAATAAATTGTAGTTTTTGTATTACTACTCCAAGCTTCCATAAGTGGGTCCAAAATCACCCAAGGCTGGCTGATATTTATTGTGGAAACGATTACAAAGACACGCACATCCCAAACCTACTAGGATGGGTGCTGAATCAAAAAGTGTATACTTAGTGTATACTTGAGAGTAGATCCGCACACCAAGTAGTTCCAGTTGCAAGGATTTTATTTGCAGTGACGTTTCGAGCCAATGGCTCTTCCTCAGACTTCTGATATTCTCCTGATATTTGTTGTGGACGACACAACATACTATATCAGAAGTGTCATCCCTGAATAAGACTATTTTACACAGCATCTGATACATGTACAGTAAGTATTATCTTCATTTTTACCTCAGAAAATATGTCATATATTTCAACAACATACTTGCACATTTATGACTATTGCTAACTAAGCTAGCTAACATTACTGTTTGCGAGGCTGATGGTACTTGCCAGGTCAAACTGAGACATCAACCAGAAAGAGGCCATAGGAAACTATGAATTCACTCTGACACCAAGGGCACTGTTCGCTCCTGATGGAACAATTCTGCCATGCCATGACAAGTCCAAGTTAATCCATCTACTTGAGAAGCTGACAAGAGAAGACATGCCCCATGAAGACCATCAGCAGCTTCAAGCTGGAAGTGTTACCCACCAAGATGCAATGGATACAGGATTCACAGACCCCACATCTACTGATCAGCCAAGTCGGAAGATAGCACTGGTGGACGGCATGGTGCTTGTGCAGAAGCTGAGCAAGAAACCAGCCACTGTAGTGACAGTCGAGGATCTGAGCGGCTGCTTCAATGACAGACTGATGCAACTAACACAAGATTATGATGAAATCATCCTTGTGTTCGACACATACAGGGCAGATTCTCTGAAGAGTGCAACCAGAGATAAACGAAGACAAGGAAAAGCTTCTATTTGGTATCAAGTCAGAGATGACACCAACATCAAACGCATCCCAATGAGCAGGTTCCTCTCCCATGACAAAACGAAGGCTGATCTGACTGACTATCTTGCTGCCAAAACTCTAGAGTACAACAGGGAATCCTCCAAGGCTCTAGGTAAAGAAAGAGCAAAGGCTTTGCCAGCCTTCCATGCATTCACCGGGGGCCGACAACACAGGGAGGTTCTCCCGTATAGGCAAGGCAACCTGGCTGCAGGTCTACCTCAAAGCAGATGAAGATGTTATCAATGCTCTGCAGATGCTTTTGGATGAAGCAGAAGTGACGGAAGGAATGCTGTCAACACTGGATTCCTTTGTACGTGCAGCTTACTCACCCAAGGGTATCAACATCAAGACAATCCCTCAACTGCGATGGCATCTCTTCTGCAAACATAGGGCAGAAAGTGACAAGCTCCCTCCAACACTTGGAGCTCTGAAGCAGCACATCTTGAGAGTCCATGTCCAAACAAGGGTATGAGCACAGACAGCCATTGCTCTGCAGGATCCGCAGCTGGATCCCCTGCAAAACGGGTACTTCAAACACTCAGATGGCATGCTGAAAGCGATGACCAGAGGTCCTCCCAGCCCCAAAGGCCATCATTGAGATGGTCCAATACAAGTGCAAATCTGACTGTTCTTCTGGCAGATGTTCCTGCAGAGCTAAGGACTTAGCCTGTACCGACATGTGTCAGTGCAGCAGCCAGTGCCAGAACGATGACGATTCCCAAGCTGTGATGCAAAGCGATGATGATGATTATGATGATGTATAGAGACTGTCTAAGGAAAACGGTTGCTTACTCATGATCATACTGTGGTCTAAATGTGCATGTCATGATGCTTAAGATGGTTACAGAAACATCCAAAGTTCACACTTGCTAACTCAGTTTTAAAATCTGTTAACTCAATAAAAAGAATAAAAAGAGTTGGTATCTGACCGACTGCTTGTGGTGTGCAGTTTTTTACCCATATGGTGGATTATGTATTTTAATGGGATGATATAAAAACATGTTTTTTGAGGAACATGGAATATGAAATCATAACAACCTTTCATTACAAAGATATTGCAAGAAAACAACCTCACCGGGTCATTTTGGACCCACTCATGCATCTAAGGGTTAATGTTGTAAAGTGTTGTAGCTTTGTAAATACCACCATTGGATTCCTTGACCCTGAAAATGTAGGTTTAGCAGTTAAAATCAATGTTCCAGCTTATTTAGAAGCCGAGATATTACAAAACGTAAGTTTTACGTCGGCCGTTTTGTAAATTCCAAGATGGCCGCCACATAGACATCTGGGCAAATGGAAACATTGATTTTCTGATTCCTTATACAATACTCTTTCCAAAAATGTATAGTTTTGCAAATCCCCAAAAAAGAGTGAATGTGTGTGTGTGTGTGTGTGTGTGTGTGTGTGTGTGTGTGCATAAGAGGGCGTGGGTGTGAGTGTGTGCGAGGGCGCGAATGTATTTGTGTGTCTGCATGAGAGAGAGTATGTGTAAAGGTCAGATGTGTATATGAATGTTAGAGTGCAGGTGTGTGTGTGTGTGTGTGTGTGTGTGTGTGTGTGTGTTTGTGAGTGTGTGTGTGCGTATGTTTGTGTGTGTCTGAATGTGAAAGAGAGAGTGTGTGTGTATTTGTCAGATTTGAATGTGAATGTGTGTGTGGCATGGTGTGTATGAGAGAGTGTGTGTATTTGTCAGATTTGAATGTGAATGTGTGTGTGTGTGTGTGTGGTATGGTGTGTATGAGAGAGTGTGTGTGTCGGTGTGTCAGTGATTGTGTATGGGAGGGTGTGTGAGTGTGTGTGTGTATGGGAGGGCATGAGTGGAGGTGTGAGAGTGTGTGTGTGTGTGTGGGAGAGAGAGTGTCTGTGTGAAAGAGCGGGTGTGTGTGTGAGACTCTACTCCAGTTGGCAGAGGGACACTGAGGAGTTACACACAGTAAACCCAGCACAGAGGGGTGTGTGTTCAGTGAAGTGTGTGTGTAATGTGTGCAGGAGGGTCAGTGTGTCAGAGTCAGAGATGCTGTAGAAGGACAGAGTTCCGGCCAGACGGTCTACACACACTCCTACCCTGTACACACACACTCCTCCACCATCATCATCATCATCACACACTGATACTCTGCGGTTGGGGGAGGGGGCAGGTATGTTTGTTGGGTTCCCCTTGTGCAGGACAGAGTAACTGAGTTTCTCAGTTTTATAGCACATCAGACTCCAGGAGATTTTATTGCATCCAAACACACAGTCATCACCCTCTCCTTTCCTGCTGATTCCTTTATATGTCAGTGCTATATCAACCCCTCCTGCGCTCTCCTCAGACACACTGTACTCAACCTCCCAGTAACAGCGGTCACACACACTCTCTCTGCACACAACCTGGGGCAGAGACTCAAATCTCTCTGCATGATCAGGATATTGCTCCTCTCTCCCCTCTGTGTTTGTCACCTTCCTGTTCCCCTCAGACAGAGACAGCTCTCTGCTCGCTGTGTTTGGATCCAGTGTGAGCTGACAGCCATCTGCACACCACAGACATTAATGAATTAATTATCATTATTAATATTCACCTCATTATGTGCATGACAGAGAAAGAGCTGTGATAGTACCTGTGTGTGTTTATGTGTGTGTGAGAGACATTTTTGGAAAGTCTCACGCACACACACACACACACGAACACACACCATTGTATCAATACAAACTCACATTTCCTGGGTCCAGGTTTGTTCCTGTTCTCTCCTCCAAGGTCCACACTGCAAAACAGCAGAACAGAGAGAGAGTGTGTGTGTGAGTGTGAGGGAGAGAGAGAGAGAGAGATAAGCAATATGTATAATATGAAAATTAATATGTTATCTGTTATCGATTTGTTGTGTCAGTATTTTCCAGCTACACCACAGCACTGACAATGCCCCCGCCCCCCAGAGCACACCCCAACCAACACAAGCCCAGCTACACCACAGCCCTTACAATGCCCCCACCCCCCAGAGCACACCCCCACCAACACAAGCCCAGCTACACCACAGCCCTTACAATGCCCCCGCCCCCCAGAGCGCACCCCCACCAACACAAGCCGAGCTACGCCAGAGCCCTTATAATGCCCCCAACCCCCAGAGCACACCCCCACCAACACAAGCCGAGCTATACCACAGCCCTTACAATGCCCCCCACCCCCCAGAGCACACCCCCACCAACACAAGGCCAGCTACACCACAGCCCTTACAATGCCCCCACCCCCCCAGAGCGCACCCCCACCAACACAAGCCGAGCTATACCACAGCCCTTACAATGCCCCCACCCCCCAGAGCACACCCCCACCAACACAAGCCCAGTTCCACCACAGCCCTTACAATGCCCCCGCCCCCCAGAGCACACCCCCATCAACACAAGCCCAACTACATCACAGCGCTTACAATGCCCCCACCCCCCAGAGCACACCCCCACCAACACAAGCCCAGCTACGCCACAGCGCTTACAATGCCCCCGCCTCCCAGAGCACACCCCCTACCAACACAAGCCCAGCTACGCCACAGCGCTTACAATGCCCCCACCCCCCAGAGCACACCCCCACCAACACAAGCCCAGCTACAACACATCTGATTAAAAAAAACTAGAAAATGTCATTCCGCATTCCGCCCCTCCCTCTCTGTCTCCCTGTACTGGTTTCAGTATTAGTCAAAGCCTAAGTTTAATGCCACAAAAACAGAAATAAACTCCTTACGGCCCCCACTGAAGGCAGAGGGACGTACCAGAGGTGCAGTGTGGACTCTCTCTGTACTTACAGCAGTGTGTGTGTGTGTGTGTGTGTGTGTGTGTGTGTGTGTGTGTGTGCGTGAGGAGCAGTGTAGAATCTCTGTACATACAGCAGTGTGAGTGTGTCCAGTTTAGCAGCAGACAGCGCTCTCACTCCTGAGTCTCCTGGGTGATTATATCTCAGGTCCAGCTCTCTCAGGTGTGAGTTGTTTGAACACAGAGCTGAAGCCAGAGATTCACAGCCTGTCTGTGTGACTCTACAGCCTGACAGCCTGTAGAGAGAAGGACACACACACACACACACCTCATAGCACATTAATATGAACTAACATGGCTGTGTGTGTCAAACACATAGCAGTGTGTTACACACCTTACAGCACATTAATATAAACTAACATGGCTGTGTGTGTCCAACACATAATAATAATAATAATAAACTTTATTTATACAGCACCTTTCATACAATGTTTTGCAGCCCAAAGTGCATACAAAGAAAAACAACAAAACACAATAGAGGTAACTTTGATTGAAAACAATTATAAATGATAAAATAATCAGTCAACAAACAGATCAAATAAAACACAAGTTTAAAATAATAAAACAATATGAAATTTTAAAAAGACAATAAAGCTTTAAATAAAAACAGTAACATATAAAACAGAGGTGTAGGTAAAATTAAAATTAATAAAATAAGACATAAAAAATAAAAAAATACAAATAAATAAGTAAATAAGATAATAAAAAATCTAAAAAAACACAGGTCGGGTAGGGAATTCCA
Organism: Synaphobranchus kaupii; assembly: GCA_029718625.1. Classification (NCBI taxonomy): domain Eukaryota; kingdom Metazoa; phylum Chordata; class Actinopteri; order Anguilliformes; family Synaphobranchidae; genus Synaphobranchus; species Synaphobranchus kaupii. The sequence continues at coordinate 6,017,303 of CM056380.1, forward strand.
TAATGCAGGTGCATAGAAGCAAAAAGAAGCTTCCCCACTTCTTTTGTAACAAACTTTGGGAACAAAAAGAAAACTAGCATCTGCCGATCTGAGAACGTTGGGGCTGATATCGTACTAGAAGGTCAGTTATGTATTGTGGTGCTAAGCCATTGAGTGCTTTAAAAACAAGTAAAATAATCTTAAAATCAATTCTAAAATTCACAGGTAACCAGTGCAACGACTTGAGTACTGGCGTAATGCGTGCTCTTTTATTGGTTCTGGTTAAAACACATGCTGCCGCATTCTGAACAAGTTGAAGCTGATCAGTGGTTATTTTTAGGAAGACTGCAAAAGAGAGCATTACAGTAGTCAAGTCTACTCATAATAAAAGCATGCATTAGTCTTTCTACATCTGCCTGTGTGAGAAATGCCCGTACGTGGGCAAGGTTTCTAAGATGATTAAAATCAGCTTTAGTCACATTCCTAATTTGAGGGTGAAAGCTCAGATCAGCATCTAGAGTAACACCTAGGTTATGTACTTTAGTTTTAATGTTTACAAATAGTGGCTCTAGGTTTTTTGGACCTTTGCTCCAATGACTATGACTTCTGTTTTTTCTCGATTTAGTTAGAGAAAGTTTTCTGCCTTCCATAGTTTTATTTCAGTCACATCATCTATCTCATTGATTGAGCTTACATCCTCAGCTGATACAGATATAAAGTTGTATATCATGAGCATAACTGTGGAAATGTATACCATGTTTTCTGATGATTCTGCCAAGAGGGAGCATGTATAAAGAGAAGAGCAAAGGGCCTAGGACTGAGCCTTGTGGTACTCCACATGTATTGTCTGCTTTCTCCGAGGCATAATCTCCTAAGGCAACAAAAAATTCTCTACCTGTCAAATAAGTTTGAAACCATTCAAGTACTTTACCAGAAAGGCCAACGCAATGTTCAAGACGATGTAAAAGAATATTATGGTCCACAGTATCAAATGCTGCACTTAGGTCTAATAAGTCTAGGACAGAGACATTATTACAGTCTGTACTGAGCCTCAGATCATTTACACCCTTAACTAAAGCAGTCTCTGTGCTGTGCTTTGCACGGAAATCTGATTGAAATTTTTCTAGAATAGTATTATTGCACAAAAAGTAATTTAGCTGTTCTTTTCAAGAATTTTACTTAGGAATGGTAGATTTGATATAGGTCTAAAGTTGCTGAGAACTGAGGGATCCAAGTTATTTTTCTTTAAGTGAGGTTTCACTAAGGCAGTCTTTAATGCAGTTGGGAATTTTCCAGTTTGTAAGGAGCAGTTCACAATGGCTAGTACTTCACCTGACAGACAGTTAAAAACATTTTTTTAAAATTTGGTGGGAATGGGATCAAGAGAGCACATAGTAAGGTTGTCTTGCAATTAGAACCCTTTCTACATCAACAATGGCAAATGATAACCTCACCATGATAACCTCACATGGTGAACAAAGGCAGTTGAACACTGTTCAGTTTTTTTTAGGTCCCAAAAATTAAGAAAACGTGCGGGGAATAAAGCCAAAGTGTTAGCGGTATATTTGTACTGACTCCATACGGGGATGCCTACACTGCAGCAAATAGGACAGGCCCCGCCTACCTGCAGGACTTAATCCAGAACTATGTTCCTGCTCGACCACTTCGCTCTTCTACAGCAGGGCGACTGGCACTTCCCCCCCTCCGTGTCAAAGGCTCTCGCTTGTCCCGACTGCGGAGTTTTTCCACATTAGCACCTCAGTGGTGGAATGAACTTCCCATTCCCCTACGTTCTACTCCAACCCTGCCTGCATTCCGTCGAGGCCTGAAGACACACCTCTTCAGACTCCACCTTGACTGATATCCTCACCTAGGAATATCAGTTCCCTGTTCCCTGTGTTTTCCTGTTTGTTTATTATAGTTTATAATAGTATTTGGAATGGTTTATAATAGCATAGTTTATAATAGTATTTGGAATGGTTTATAATAATATAGTTTATAATAGTATTTGGAATGGTTTATAATAGCATAGTTTATAATAGTATTTGGAATGGTTTATAATAATATAGTTTATAATAGTATTTGGAATGGAAGTGTGGTGTTGCTGATTTGCCCACAGCTTACTGTGAACTACAGTCAATGTTCATTGCTAGGGATAGCTGCTACATTATGCAAAGGATGTGCTTTGCCTTGTCTGTTCTGTAATGATGATGATGTCTCTGTACGCACTTACTGTACGTCGCTTTGGATAAAAGCGTCTGCTAAATAAATGTAATGTAATGTAATGTAATGTTTAAAATAAAACCAGTAATTTATCGAAAAAAAATACAGAGTCTGCGTTTGTAAATGTTTGCAATGTTTGTGATTAGGTTACAGAATGCAGATGAAAGTTAATGCCAGCTACGATGTAATGTAGGCTACTGTAGGGGATACATACAGTCAAGCAGGAAAGTCTGCACACCCCTTTGACCTTCTCCACGTTTTATTACGTTATAGACTTATACTACAGTTCATTTTTTGCCTGAAACATCTACACACAATAGCCAATAATGACGAAGTGAAAACAGGTTTTTAGAAAATATGCAATTTTATTTTACTGACAAAAATAGGTTATTTAAGGGTTACATATCTGTACACACCCTTAGCCTAATACTTGGTTGCTGCACATTTGGCAGCGATTACAGCTTCAAGGCGTCTTGGGAAAGAAGCTACGAGCTTGGCACACTTGTTTCTGGACATTTTTGCCCATTCCTCTTGGCACATCCTTGCAAGCTCCGTCAGGTTGGATGGGGAGCATCGGTACACAGCCATTTTCAGCTCTTTCCACAGATGTTCAATTGCATTCAGGTCTGGGCTCTGGCTGGGCCACTCAAGGACATGCACAGACTTTCTCTGAAGCCACTCCTTTGTTCTCTTGGCTGTGTGCTTCGGGTCGTTGTCATGTTGGAAGGTAAACCTTCGCCCCAGTCTGAGGTCCAGAGCGCTCTGGAGCAGGTTTTCTTCAAGGATCTCGGTGTACTTAGCTGCATTCATCTTTCCCTCTATCAGGACTAGTCACCCCGTTCCCGCTGCTGAAAAACATCCCCACATCATGATGCTGCCACCGCCATGCTTCACTGTAGGGATGGTATTAGCCAGATGATGAGCGGTGCCTGGTTTCCTCCAGATGTGACGCTTGGTATTCAGGCCAAAAAGTTCAATTTTGGTTTCATCAGACCAGAGAATCTTGATTCTCATGGTTTGAGAGTCCTCTACGTGCCTTTTGGCAAACTCCAAGCGGGCTGTGATGTGCCTTTTACTAAGGAGGGGCTTCCGTCTGGCCACTCTACCATAAAGGCCTGATTGGTGGAGTGCTGCCTGGATGGTTGATCTTCTGAAAGGTTCTCCCATCTCCACAAGGATATGCTGGAGCCCTGTCAGAGTGACCCTCGGGTTCCTGCTCACCTCCCTGGCTAAGGCCCGTCTTCCCCGATTGCTCAGTTTGGCCAGGCGGCCAGGTCTAGGAAGATTCTTGGTGGTTCCAAACTTCTTCCATTTACGAATGACGGTGGCCACTGTGCTCTTTGGGACCTGTAAAGCTGCAGAGATTTTTCTGTACCCTTGTCCAGATCTATGCCTTGACACAATCCTGTTTCTGAGGTCTGCAGATAATTCCTTTGACCCCATGGCTTGGAGTTTGCTTTGACATGCACTGTCAACTGTGGGACCTTATATAGGCAGGTGTTGGCAATCCCCAATCATGTCCAATCAATTTAATTTATCACAGGTGGACTCCAATTAAGTTGTAGAAACATCTCAAGCAGTATCAATGGAAACAAAATGCACCTCAGCTCACTTTTGGGTGTCATATCATATGATATTTTACATTTTGATTTTTAATAAATTAGCACAAATGTCTAAAAACCTGTTTTCACTTTGTCATTACGGGCTATTTTGTGTAGAATTTTGAGACAAAAAATGAACTCAATCTATTGTAGAATATGTCTGTAACGTAATAAAACGTGGAGAAGGTGAAAGGGGTGTGCAGACTTTCCGGCTTGACTGTATACATAATTCCCACACCGCAACTCACACACATAAGACACATAGGCTTATGTCCCTTTAAGAGATGACAGCGCAGCGTGTGACGTTAGAACGCTGTGCCCTCTGTAACTAGAGAGTTAATTCTGGAGTTAAAAAGTAAAGACGGCTGCTGCCGAGTTCTGTTACAACAAGCTGCCTCATTGTTGTTTATTTAGCATGCGCTAAACTACTATGCTTTAGCTAGCATGTGAAACCACTAATGGCGACTTTATCTGGAAGTTTTCAGAACGGGGTTTCATGCTGCGGCAAACCGTGACAGACTGCTCTGCCACAGTCAAGTTAATTAGCAGTTAGTCAAAAAGACGGTGGTGGTTTGCTCATTTAAGACTATGGGGACAGCTTGCTACCTTTCTAGCAGCGCTAGGGACATTTATAATAAAAGTAGTCTTGTCAAAATAATATGTGATTGATTGACCGTCAATATAGTTGATGGCAATAGCATTACCCTATGTTCGTCCGGATGTGAACATAGCTTGGCTACCGAGCTCAGCTGGTAGGCTATGCTATCTAGCTAATCAAATTAGCTGATTTAGTTGAATATAAATTGAAGATAACTGAATGAACGTTAATTATGTGATGAATACCAGACATTCAATGCGAATAAATGACAGTAAAATCGAGGATGAAAATGAAATGTTATATTATAAAACATTAGCAACTTAAGGGAGTTCACCGCAAGTTCGTTTTGCAAAATGGTAGATTTGGTCAGGTCATGGGATTCTCCCACAGAACTGCTTCTCCACCCCCAACTGTCAATCATCCTGTGCCTGGACCATGAAGACCATATCCGGTTGACCATGCTCAGACAACGTCACTTCGGCTCCACGGAGCAGACGCAGTTTGTACAAACGGGTGGCGAAAAAGACTTCCAGAGACTCAATTCAGTTTTTACGAGGCCGTGGGAAGGCAATGGGTGACGTCACAGTGACTTTGTCCATATTTATATACAGTCTATGGTTTCTACTCACCCCAATGTGTGTAGTTTACAGTGTGAGTCCTTCAGTCCAGCAGAGAGCGCTCTCACTCCTGAATCCTGCAGCTCATTGTCTCTGAGCTCCAGATGTCTCAGCTCTGAGTGTGGAGAACGCAGGACTGAGGCCAGAACATCACAGCAGCCCTCTGTGAGATTACACCAACCTAGCCTGTGGAGAGATCACACACACACACACACACACACACACACACACACACACACACACACACAATTATGGGATGTGCACACAAAAGCAGGGAGGGACTGTGTAAATTAGTTTCATAAAGTATTCTGACTAATCCACAAAAAAACTGAGGCAATTACTTGGCTCTATTAACAAACAAATATAACTAAATAATAAGGGACAATTCAACTCAAGGTTGGGAGCCTACTGCAAAGATTTAATTTCCGAACCCTTTCCATAAGATGCTAAAATCATACAGGACACATTCTGATCTGCAAACATATTTAATTCAATCTGTAAACAAAAGAAAACAAACAGAAGTTATACTATGATCACTGTGGTGAACTTTACCTCACCAGACATGTTTTTCGGTCTACAAACATCAGTACATTGTAAAAAAACATACAATCTTCATCACTATGAATAGATTACATATAATTTACAAGAAAAACCCACTAAATACAAGTGTTATTGTAAGGGGGAGTGTAAGGTTCGGAGAACCAGGCGCGACAGCCAAGGAATTCTAAAAGTGTATATAGTAAAATATACACCACAAAAGCAGATAGCTCTGCGGCAGGAAGGGAACAAACTAAAAATGGGAATAAAAACCTCCCGGCATAAGCCAAATCAAAAACAACCCCAAAAGAGTGCGAACTCGATAATAGCGAGTAATCTAACAACAAAACAACCTCACGCTTTCACACAAAGAGTGTATAACAGGAGGTCAGAGAAAAACAAAAGAAAGCCAGTGTAAAAGGGCTAGAGAAACGAAAATAGAAATAGAACCTGGTACCTTAAAGGTTGTATCAGCGATTTTGGGTGACGTCACTTCTGAAGCGAAATCCCAAACAAACATACTTATGAATAATTATGTTATGTTTTAAAAAATAGTGTTCAAGCATCCAGAATTATAACCACGTTAATAACGTTTGTAAGAAACCAAACCGTTTGTAAATCCGTCAAGATTTCAGCGAGATAAGAGTATTAGCGTTTGTGCAGATCATTGTGATTGGTTGGAATACTGTTTATTTTGGTTTTGAGTGGTTGGTAGTACCATTTGTTTTTGTGTACGATCTCGGAGCATAGGCTGCCTACAGAGACGCGGTTTTTTGACGGCCTGCTTATGGGGCGGGCAGCTAGCGGATCGTGAGGAAAAATCAGATGAATGTGATCATTTATGTTTCCACCCAAAATCGCTGATACAACCTTTAAGGTGAAAACAAAAACCAGCAGACCCTGCAGCTCTCCAGGACCAGGGTTCCCTACCCCTGTGCTAAAATATGCACAACCTACTGAAAACAGGTGTGGCAATAATTGATCTTTTTGGGAAAAAAAATACTGGCTTTAATTATTCGGTGTTACTGTACTCTGTTGTCATTTCCTGTTCGCTCTTCAGTTGGAGGCGTGCTTTTGTGCTGTTTTCTCAGTAGTTTTTGTGAATGTTACATGTGCCTGTTTCTCCTCCGTCTGTCTTCTGTTTTCCCCATCCAGAGATAATTGAATGATTGGCCTGATTGTTTGATTGGAGTCACCTGGGCCAATGCCTTTAAAAGACTGGCTTGCCTAGTTCTCTGGAATTGATGTTTATTTTGTTCCTGTGCTGCCAAGTTGGACGTTTTCTTCTCCCTCACGGCCTACCACCGAGTGTTTGTTGGACCGTGGTTTTTCTCGTATTTTGTTCTCACCTGCTGACATTTTTCCTTTTCTACACACACACGCATATACACACATACCGACCTGCATTCACACATCCATACGTTCCCTATCCCTTTTCTACATACACACACACGCATATACACATATACCGACCTGCATTCACACATCCATACGTTCCCTATCCCTTTTCTACATACACACACGCATATACACACATACCAACCTGCATTCACGCATCCATACGCTCCCTATCCCTTTTCTACATACACACACGCATATACACACATACCAACCTGCATTCACGCATCCATACGCTCCCTATCCCTTTTCTACATACACACACGCATATACACATATACCGACCTGCATTCACGCATCCATACGCTCCCCATCCCTTTTCTACATACACACACGCATATACACACATACCAACCTGCATTCACACATCCATACGCTCCCCATCCCTTTTCTACATACACACACGCATATACACACATACCAACCTGCATTCACGCATCCATACGCTCCGTATCCCTTTTCTACATAAACACACGCATATACACATACAGTGCATCCGGAAAGTATTCACAGCGCTTCACTTTTTCCACATTTTGTTCTGTTACAGCCTTATTCCAAAATTGATTAAATTAATTTTTTCCCTCAAAATTCTACACACAACACCCCATAATGACAATGTGAAAAAAGTTTTTTTGAGATTTTTGCAAATTTATTAAAAATAAAAAAATAAAATTTCTCATTTACATAAGTATTCATACGCTTTGCTTTAACGTATTTTTAAAGTATCATATTTCATATTTGGTCGCATATCCTTTACATGCTGTTACTTCCTGAAGTCTGTGACCATCAACATCAAAAAACTGTCGATATCTTATTTTCAGGTACTGTTACAAGCGATACTATAACCTCTCTGCATTTGAATGGATCTCTATGGAAATTGGGGGGTGAGACTAGATTCAGCTGTAAATTACACTGGTACAGTATGGAACACATGGCTGGCTAAATGGCTGTAAGTTATCAAGGGTCTGTGCTATCAAACGAGCCCCAAACCATCACTCTGTTGCCAGATATGGAGTAGATGTGGATGGATCACTTTAAGGGTTGTTTCTCCTGACTTTTTTCCCCATAGAGTTCTATAGGAAAATGAGTCCGGAGAAATAACCCTTGCAGTGATCCATCCACATCTACTCCATATCTGGCAACAGAGTGATGGTGTTTATATTAAGAAACACCTTTTTATTGCAAAAGTTAAGAAATGTAACAGTATTAACTGTTCACTGTTTCACTTGTACTTAAGACTTAATACGCAAACCCTTACTGGATCGGGTTAAGATACCATCAACAATGGCAAAAGCCCTGATTAGAAACAAATATTTGTATTTTGGGTCAACCCTGTCTAGAGTTGTCTACCATTTTGCAGTCTCTGTGTTTGTCAAATGCCGCTCGGTCCCCGGGAATCGCTATATTTTAGATTGCTTCTCTGCCTCCGCTAATTGTTGAAAACCTTGGGGTATGTATTGATTCAAATCTCTCCTTTCAGGTCCACATTAATAATATCATAATATTTTACCTTATCAACTTTATAGATTTTTGTAAATATATGCTAATTCCGAATTTGATGCCTGCAACACGTCCCTTACAAAAATATAGGCCTTCCAGCAAATTTGCGGCAAACCTTTGGCCTATTTTCACATGCAAATTAGCTTTGTGGGAACTGCCATTCACTTCTGGCAAAGCTTTTAATTCACCACTACTGGCAAACTCTGACAAACCTCATTTTGTGGAAAACAATTTAGTTTGTGGGAAATTAGCTACATATTAGCTGCAAGTTTGCAGCAAACTATCCAGTTTTGTAAGGGGTGTTGCAAGCATCAAATAATTCTGAGATTGCAATTGTGGTTGAAATGAAAACCAGCATACACAGGGGTATGGGAACAGGGTTGAGAACCACTGGTGTATACAACCCTTTAAAATACGTACCGTAATTCATTCAAAATTCATGGCTAATTTTTGAATCACTGACAAATGTTTTTGAAAGAAATTAATACTTTTTTTCACCAAGGTAGCATTAAATTGATCAAAAAATACAGTCAAGACATTGATAATGTTACAAACTACTATTTCTGTTTCATTCCATTTCTACTTTAGCATTGTAAACATTTTTACACACCATCCCCCATTTAAGGGCACCAAAAGTAATTAACATGAATTTAAATAAATTGCATAGATTATATTGATAAATAAATTGCATAGAATGCATAGTCTGTCTGCATTTATTTTGCTTGCATGTCTCTCTGTTGATGTCATTATCTTCATGCATTATCATCATCAGTTAGCAAACACACTACAAAAATAAATCTCAACAAAAAGTCTATGTCATGAATTAAAACAAGGCCTGCCAAGTATTGATATTGTTCCTGCTATATAATGAGCCTGTGCACTATATGGCAGTGAGGTCTCCCCTTGTGTTCCTGCTATATAATGAGCCTGTGCACTATATGGCAGTGAGGTCTCCCCTTGTGTTCCTGCTATATAATGAGCCTGTGCACTATATGGCAGTGAGGTGTCCCCTTGTGTTCCTGCTATATAATGAGCTTGTGCACTATATGGCAGTGAGGTGTCCCCTTGTGTTCCTGCTATATAATGACCCTGTGCACTATATGGCAGTGAACTGTCCACTTGTGTTCCTGCTATATAATGAGCTTGTGCACTATATGGCAGTGAGGTGTCCCCTTGTGTTCCTGCTATATAATGACCCTGTGCACTATATGGCAGTGAACTGTCTACTTGTGTTCCTGCTATATAATGAGCCTGTGCACTATATGGCAGTGAGGCGTCTCCTTGTGTTCCTGCTATATAATGAGCCTGTGCACTATATGGCAGTGAGGTGTCCCCTTGTGTTCCTGCTATATAATGACCATGTGCACTATATGGCAGTGAGGTGTCTCCTTGTGTTCCTGCTATATAATGAGCCTGTGCACTATATGGCAGTGAGCTGTCTCCTTGTGTTCCTGCTATATAATGAGCCTGTGCACTATATGGCAGTGAGGTGTCTCCTTGTGTTCCTGCTATATAATGAGCCTGTGCACTATATGGCAGTGAGCTGTCCCCTTGTGTTCCTGCTATATAATGAGCCTGTGCACTATATGGCAGTGAGGTGTCTCCTTGTGTTCCTGCTATATAATGACCCTGTGCACTATATGGCAGTGAGCTGTCCCCTTGTGTTCCTGCTATATAATGACCCTGTGCACTATATGGCAGTGAGCTGTCCCCTTGTGTTCCTGCTATATAATGACCATGTGCACTATATGGCAGTGAGCTGTCTACTTGTGTTCCTGCTATATAATGAGCCTGTGCACTATATGGCAGTGAGGTGTCCCCTTGTGTTCCTGCTATATAATGAGCCTGTGCACTATATGGCAGTGAGGTGTCCCCTTGTGTTCCTGCTATATAATGACCCTGTGCACTATATGGCAGTGAACTGTCCACTTGTGTTCCTGCTATATAATGAGCTTGTGCACTATATGGCAGTGAGGTGTCCCCATGTGTTCCTGCTATATAATGACCCTGTGCACTATATGGCAGTGAACTGTCTACTTGTGTTCCTGCTATATAATGAGCCTGTGCACTATATGGCAGTGAGGCGTCTCCTTGTGTTCCTGCTATATAATGAGCCTGTGCACTATATGGCAGTGAGGTGTCCCCTTGTGTTCCTGCTATATAATGACCATGTGCACTATATGGCAGTGAGGTGTCTCCTTGTGTTCCTGCTATATAATGACCCTGTGCACTATATGGCAGTGAGCTGTCTCCTTGTGTTCCTGCTATATAATGAGCCTGTGCACTATATGGCAGTGAGGTGTCTCCTTGTGTTCCTGCTATATAATGAGCCTGTGCACTATATGGCAGTGAGCTGTCCCCTTGTGTTCCTGCTATATAATGAGCCTGTGCACTATATGGCAGTGAGGTGTCTCCTTGTGTTCCTGCTATATAATGACCCTGTGCACTATATGGCAGTGAGCTGTCCCCTTGTGTTCCTGCTATATAATGACCCTGTGCACTATATGGCAGTGAGGTGTCCCCTTGTGTTCCTGCTATATAATGAGCCTGTGCACTATATGGCAGTGAGGTGTCCCCTTGTGTTCCTGCTATATAATGAGCCTGTGCACTATATGGCAGTGAGGTATCTCCTTGTGTTCCTGCTATATAATGAGCCTGTGCACTATATGGCAGTGAGGTGTCCCCTTGTGTTCCTGCTATATAATGACCATGTGCACTATATGGCAGTGAGGTATCTCCTTGTGTTCCTGCTATATAATGACCCTGTGCACTATATGGCAGTGAACTGTCCACTTGTGTTCCTGCTATATAATGAGCTTGTGCACTATATGGCAGTGAGGTGTCCCCTTGTGTTCCTGCTATATAATGACCCTGTGCACTATATGGCAGTGAACTGTCTACTTGTGTTCCTGCTATATAATGAGCCTGTGCACTATATGGCAGTGAGGCGTCTCCTTGTGTTCCTGCTATATAATGAGCCTGTGCACTATATGGCAGTGAGGTGTCTCCTTGTGTTCCTGCTATATAATGAGCCTGTGCACTATATGGCAGTGAGCTGTCTCCTTGTGTTCCTGCTATATAATGAGCCTGTGCACTATATGGCAGTGAGGTGTCTCCTTGTGTTCCTGCTATATAATGAGCCTGTGCACTATATGGCAGTGAGCTGTCCCCTTGTGTTCCTGCTATATAATGAGCCTGTGCACTATATGGCAGTGAGGTGTCTCCTTGTGTTCCTGCTATATAATGACCCTGTGCACTATATGGCAGTGAGCTGTCCCCTTGTGTTCCTGCTATATAATGACCCTGTGCACTATATGGCAGTGAGCTGTCCCCTTGTGTTCCTGCTATATAATGACCATGTGCACTATATGGCAGTGAGCTGTCTACTTGTGTTCCTGCTATATAATGAGCCTGTGCACTATATGGCAGTGAGGTGTCCCCTTGTGTTCCTGCTATATAATGAGCCTGTGCACTATATGGCAGTGAGGTGTCCCCTTGTGTTCCTGCTATATAATGAGCCTGTGCACTATATGGCAGTGAGGTGTCCCCTTGTGTTCCTGCTATATAATGAGCCTGTGCACTATATGGCAGTGAGGTATCTCCTTGTGTTCCTGCTATATAATGAGCCTGTGCACTATATGGCAGTGAGGTGTCCCCTTGTGTTCCTGCTATATAATGAGCCTGTTCACTATATGGCAGTGAGATGTCTCCTTGTCTTCCTGCTATATAATGAGCCTGTGCACTATATGGCAGTGAGGTATCTCCTTGTGTTCATGCTATATAATGAGCCTGTTCACTATATGGCAGTTTAAGTTTAAGTTTAAGTTTATTTGGATCCCCATTAGCCACAGCATTGCTGTGGCTATTCTTCCTGGGGTCCATACACATAAAATACAGTTACAGACTTACATTATACACTTAGACATTCACATGACATACAGGCAAATTAAAAACAACAAGACATGATCGTAGTCAATTCATATACAGTATAATATACAATTTAGCTTTTTCATACATTATCTATGTTTATCTCAACCAATTCTCAATCTTCTAATATCCATATCAGACACACACATTTTTACTACATATATCCTTATCTCTTGATTAGACATGCATTTTTATTTATGTTCACACCTTTAATATGCATAGGGAATGTTAATTTCTCTAGTTGGAAAAAATATTTTTTTTCCAAGATTTTGAAACGACCTTTACTATTCTCCTGTGTAACATGTCTGGGAAGAGAGTTCCATTCCTGCATACCTCGGAACATGATAGTTCGCTTTACTGCGTTAGACCTTACTTTTGGAAGTGTAAAACCTCGTGCAGAAGCATGTCTGGTGGAATAGTCATGTCTGTCAAGACTTAGAGATAAATTATTATACAGAATTGTGGGGGTTTTTGTAACAAGAACTTTCCTAGTAAATACAAGGAGTGAATAGAGTAACCTATTTTTGACAAGTAACCAAGTTAAACAGTTGTGCATCGTTGCGACATTAGTTCTGTACTCACAATGCAGCGCTATACGTGCTGCTTTGTTTTGTACCATTTGTAATTTTTTCAGTTTATTCGTCGTTACATTAGACCATACTACAGGACAATAGTCAAGCTTCGATAAGATTAACGCTTGAATCACCTGTTTGATAGTATTTAGTGGTAACAAATGAGCACATCTTTTAACAACAGAAATACCTCTTCCCATTTTCACCACTAGATTGTTTATGTGTTGTGACCATGACAATTTACTGTCTAATGTTACTCCTAGGAGTTTAGTCTCCTGGACTTGATCAATTGCAGCATCACTTATTAAAAGTTTCAAGACTGGGTTCGTACTGAGAGCATAGTTTGAACCGAAAATGATGCTATTTGTCTTTGATATGTTTAAAACCAATTTATTATTTTTTATCCAATCGATTACTGATTGCAACTCTGAATTTAGGACAGCATTTAATTCATCGGCTGTAGAGGCTGACGTGTATATCGTTGAATCATCAGCATACATTGAAATATAGGACTTATTTAGGACGAGAGGCATGTCATTTGTAAAAATAGTATAGAGCAAAGGTCCAAGACAACTTCCTTGGGGCACTCCGCACTCTACCGTTTTCACTTCTGAGTAACTGCCGTTAAAAAAAACTATTTGTTTCCGGTTTGCTAAATAAGTTTGAATCCAAGATAATGCAGATCGGGAGAAACCGTAGCATTCGAGTTTTTTAAGTAAGAATTTGTGATCGATGATATCAAATGCTGCCGTAAAATCAAGCAAGACAGCACCAACCATCTTCTTTTTATCTATCTCTCTCAGCCAATCATCCGTCATTTGGGTTAAAGCAGTCGCTGTTGAATGTCCTTCACGATATGCATGTTGAAAATCAGTGGTTAATATGTTCAAGGAAAAATAGCATTTAATCTGTTCACTTACTATTCTTTCCATCAGCTTACTTAAAACTGGCAGTAAACTTATGGGACGACTATTTGATCCTGAGAATGGCAATTTTGCATTTTTTGGCAGTGGTATAACTTTGGCAGTTTTCCATTGTTGCGGATACAGACATTCAGTGAAGGATTGATTTATAATATGGCAGATAGCAGGGGCAATTAAATCAGGGACCAATTTCAGAAGTTTCCCGTCAAGACCGTCAACACCTGGTGGTTTGTTGTTAGTGGTACTTAGCAGATGTTCTACATTACTTATAGTCACACTATCAAAATTGAATTTACAATTTTTATCTTTCATTATTTTATTTTTTATTAATAAATAAGATTTTTCATTATCTATTGTTTGCATATTATTCCTTAAATTGTCAATTTTTCCAATAAAATAGTTGTTAATATGATTAGCAATCTCAACTGGTTTGGTGAGGAATTTCCCTTCTGTTTCTAGAAAAGATGGGGTAGGTTTCTTATTCCTGCCCATTATTTCATTTAAAGTATTCCATAATAATTTACTATCATTTTTAATACAATTAAACCTATTTTCATAATACAATTTCTTCTTCTTTTTATTTAATTTTGTAGCAAAATTTCTTAATTTACAATATACCTCCCAGTCTGATTTATGACCCGATGTATTTGCTATTAATTTTGCTTGATTACGTTCCTTCATACTGTATACGCTTTTAGTTCTTTATCCAACCATGGTGTTCTGACGCTTCTGACGGTAAACTTCCTCAATGGTGCATGTTTTTCAACAAGTGGCATAAAAATGCTATCAAATTCCACCAGAGCTTTTTCGGGATCTTTTTCCCTCAAAACCTTTGACCAACATAGATTTTTAACATCATTCACAAAGCTGTCTTGATTAAACATTCTATACGATCTTTTGTAAATTATTTTAGGTCCCAGCTTTGGCATTTTAGTCTTCCTTACAATAGCAATTAAATTGTGGTCGCTGCCACCAACAGTTACAGATATTGCCTTAGAACATAGCTCCGCATTGTTGGTAAAAATGTGATCAATGCAGGTAGAAACCTGTGTTCCATCATTTTTCAAACAAATTCTAGTTGGTTTGTTAATTACCTGTGATAGACCACATGCATTTGTGACTGTTAACAGTCGTTTTTTCAATGGGCACTTCAATGAAAACCAATCGATGTTAAGGTCACCCATAAAATAAATCTCATTACTCGAATCACACACATGGTCTAACATATCACATATTTGTTCCAGATACACATTGTTTGCACTAGGTGGTCTATAACAGCAACCGATCAACATAGGTTTCAAATGAGGCAAGTGTACTTGCAGCCATAATGTTTCAATTTCCTTACTCATTAAATCTTCCCTAATCTTCACAGGAATAAGATTCTGAATATAAAAAGCAACCCCTCCCCCAAATGCATTCCTGTCCTTCCTAAAAATGTTATATCCATCAATTTGTAATGCCATATCCTCAAATGTAGAATCAAGGTGTGTTTCTGATATGGCTAAGATGTGAAAGTTGTCTGATAACAAAATCTCTGATATCTCAGCTAGCTTGTTTCTTATGCTACAGATATTTATATGTGCCATTTTTAAACCCTTTTTGGGTAGGTAAGTATTGATTAGCATTGTGTACTAGACTATACTATATACATATATGTAGGTATGTGTGGCAAATGGCAAGCATGTTGGCTAGCATACCTGTCAGTCCAACTAATTAACGGCTCATCTGTTGCTTTGGGGTGCTACTTCGGGGGTGGATTATCAGTTTATCGTATCTTAAAAAGGCGATTTCTCCTCTCTCCCGAGCCGCCCTCATCCTTGGCATCAGTTCTTTTCTTTTCAGACGGACAGCGTCCGTATAGTCTTCGTTTATGTAAATGTTAGTTCCTTTTAGGAACTAACAGTGAGATGTCTCCTTGTGTTCCTGCTATATAATGAGCCTGTGCACTATACGGCCGTGAGGTGTCCCCTTGTGTTCCTGCTATATAATGACCCTGTGCATTATATGACAGTGAGATGTCTCCTTGTGTTCCTGATATATAATGAGCCTGTGCACTATATGGCAGTGAGGTGTCCCCTTGTGTTCCTGCTATATAATGACCATGTGCACTATATGGCAGTGAGGTGTCTCCTTGTGTTCCTGCTATATAATGAGCCTGTGCACTATATGGCAGTGAGGTGTCTCCTTGTGTTCCTGCTATATAATGACCCTGTGCACTATATGGCAGTGAGCTGTCCCCTTGTGTTCCTGCTATATAATGACCCTGTGCACTATATGGCAGTGAGCTGTCCCCTTGTGTTCCTGCTATATAATGACCATGTGCACTATATGGCAGTGAGCTGTCTACTTGTGTTCCTGCTATATAATGAGCCTGTGCACTATATGGCAGTGAGGTGTCCCCTTGTGTTCCTGCTATATAATGAGCCTGTGCACTATATGGCAGTGAGGTGTCCCCTTGTGTTCCTGCTATATAATGAGCCTGTGCACTATATGGCAGTGAGGTATCTCCTTGTGTTCCTGCTATATAATGAGCCTGTGCACTATATGGCAGTGAGGTATCTCCTTGTGTTCCTGCTATATAATGAGCCTGTGCACTATATGGCAGTGAGGTGTCCCCTTGTGTTCCTGCTATATAATGAGCCTGTTCACTATATGGCAGTGAGATGTCTCCTTGTCTTCCTGCTATATAATGAGCCTGTGCACTATATGGCAGTGAGGTATCTCCTTGTGTTCCTGCTATATAATGAGCCTGTTCACTATATGGCAGTGAGATGTCTCCTTGTGTTCCTGCTATATAATGAGCCTGTGCACTATACGGCCGTGAGGTGTCCCCTTGTGTTCCTGCTATATAATGACCCTGTGCATTATATGACAGTGAGATGTCTCCTTGTGTTCCTGATATATAATGAGCCTGTGCACTATATGGCAGTGAGGTGTCCCCTTGTGTTCCTGCTATATAATGACCATGTGCACTATATGGCAGTGAGGTGTCTCCTTGTGTTCCTGCTATATAATGAGCCTGTGCACTATATGGCAGTGAGCTGTCTCCTTGTGTTCCTGCTATATAATGAGCCTGTGCACTATATGGCAGTGAGGTGTCTCCTTGTGTTCCTGCTATATAATGAGCCTGTGCACTATATGGCAGTGAGCTGTCCCCTTGTGTTCCTGCTATATAATGAGCCTGTGCACTATATGGCAGTGAGGTGTCTCCTTGTGTTCCTGCTATATAATGACCCTGTGCACTATATGGCAGTGAGGTGTCTCCTTGTGTTCCTGCTATATAATGACCATGTGCACTATATGGCAGTGAGGTGTCTCCTTGTGTTCCTGCTATATAATGACCCTGTGCACTATATGGCAGTGAGCTGTCCCCTTGTGTTCCTGCTATATAATGACCATGTGCACTATATGGCAGTGAGCTGTCTACTTGTGTTCCTGCTATATAATGACCCTGTGTACTATATGGCAGTGAGGTGTCCCCTTGTGTTCCTGCTATATAATGACCCTGTGCACTATATGGCAGTGAGGTGTCCCCTTGTGTTCCTGCTATATAATGAGCCTGTGCACTATATGACAGTGAGGTGTCCCCTTGTGTTCCTACTATATAATGACCCTGTGCATTATATGACAGTGAGATGTCTCCTTGTGTTCCTGCTATATAATGAGCCTGTGCACTATATGGCAGTGAGGTGTCTCCTTGTGTTCCTGCTATATAATGAGCCTGTGCACTATATGGCAGTGAGGTGTCTCCTTGTGTTCCTGCTATATAATGAGCCTGTGCACTATATGGCAGTGAGGTATCTCATTGTGTTCCCGCTATATAATGAGCCTGTGCACTATATGGCAGTGAGGTGTCCCCTTGTGTTCCTGCTATATAATGAGCCTGTGCACTATATGGCAGTGAGGTGTCCCCTTGTGTTCCTGCTATATAATGAGCATGTTCACTATATGGCAGTGAGATGTCTCCTTGTGTTCCTGCTATATAATGAGCCTGTGCACTATATGGCAGTGAGGTATCTCCTTGTGTTCCTGCTATATAATGAGCCTGTTCACTATATGGCAGTGAGATGTCTCCTTGTGTTCCTGCCATATAATGAGCCTGTGCACTATATGGCAGTGAGGTATCTCATTGTGTTCCTGCTATATAATGAGCCTGAGCACTATATGGCAGTGAGGTATCTCCTTGTGTTCCTGCTATATAATGAGCCTGTTCACTATATGGCAGTGAGATGTCTCCTTGTGTTCCTGCTATATAATGAGCCTGTGCACTATACAGCCGTGAGGTGGCCCCTTGTGTTCCTGCTATATAATGAGTCTGTGCACTATATGGCAGTGAGGTGTCCCCTTGTGTTCCTGCTATATAATGAGCTTGTGCACTATATGGCAGTGAGGTGTCTCCTTGTGTTCCTGCTATATAATGAGCCTGTGCACTATATGGCAGTGAGATGTCTCCTTGTGTTCCTGCTATATAATGAGCCTGTGCACTATATGACAGTGAGGTGTCCCCTTGTGTTCCTGCTATATAATGACCCTGTGCATTATATGACAGTGAGATGTCTCCTTGTGTTCCTGCTATATAATGAGCCTGTGCACTATATGGCAGTGAGGTGTCTCCTTGTGTTCCTGCTATATAATGAGCCTGTGCACTATATGGCAGTGAGGTATCTCCTTGTGTTTCTGCTATATAATGAGCCTGTGCACTATATGGCAGTGAGGTGTCCCCTTGTGTTCCTGCTATAGAATGAGCATGTTCACTATATGGCAGTGAGATGTCTCCTTGTGTTCCTGCTATATAATGAGCCTGTGCACTATATGGCAGTGAGGTATCTCCTTGTGTTCCTGCTATATAATGAGCCTGTTCACTATATGGCAGTGAGATGTCTCCTTGTGTTCCTGCTATATAATGAGCCTGTGCACTATATGGCAGTGAGGTATCTCCTTGTGTTCCTGCTATATAATGAGCCTGAGCACTATATGGCAGTGAGGTATCTCCTTGTGTTCCTGCTATATAATGAGCCTGTTCACTATATGGCAGTGAGATGTCTCCTTGTGTTCCTGCTATATAATGAGCCTGTGCACTATATGGCAGTGAGGCGTCTCCTTGTGTTCCTGCTATATAATGAGCTTGTGCACTATATGGCAGTGAGGTGTCCCCTAGTGTTCCTGCTATATAATGAGTCTGTGCACTATATGGCAGTGAGGTGTCCCCTTGTGTTCCTGCTATATAATGAGCCTGTGCACTATATGACAGTGAGGTGTCCCCTTGTGTTCCTGCTATATAATGACCCTGTGCATTATATGACAGTGAGATGTCTCCTTGTGTTCCTGCTATATAATGAGCCTGTGCACTATACAGCCGTGAGGTGTCCCCTTGTGTTCCTGCTATATAATGAGTCTGTCCACTATATGGCAGTGAGGTGTCCCCTTGTGTTCCTGCTATATAATGAGCCTGTGCACTATATGACAGTGAGGTGTCCCCTTGTGTTCCTGCTATATAATGACCCTGTGCATTATATGACAGTGAGATGTCTCCTTGTGTTCCTGCTATATAATGAGCCTGTGCACTATATGGCAGTGAGGTGTCTCCTTGTGTTCCTGCTATATAATGAGCCTGTGCACTATATGGCAGTGAGGTGTCTCCTTGTGTTCCTGCTATATAATGACCCTGTGCACTATATGGCAGTGAGCTGTCCCCTTGTGTTCCTGCTATATAATGACCCTGTGCACTATATGGCAGTGAGCTGTCTACTTGTGTTCCTGCTATATAATGACCATGTGCACTACATGGCAGTGAGCTGTCTACTTGTGTTCCTGCTATATAATGACCCTGTGCACTATATGGTAGTGAGCTGTCCCCTTGTGTTCCTGCTATATAATGACCCTGTGCACTATATGGCAGTGAGCTGTCCCCTTGTGTTCCTGCTATATAATGACCCTGTGCACTATATGGCAGTGAGCTGTCTACTTGTGTTCCTGCTATATAATGACCCTGTGCACTATATGGCAGTGAGATGTCTCCTTGTGTTCCTGCTATATAATGAGCCTGTGCACTATATGGCAGTGAGCTGTCTCCTTGTGTTCCTGCTATATAATGAGCCTGTGCACTATATGGCAGTGAGGTGTCTCCTTGTGTTCCTGCTATATAATGAGCCTGTGCACTATATGGCAGTGAGGTGTCCCCTTGTGTTCCTGCTATATAATGAGCCTGTTCACTATATGGCAGTGAGATGTCTCCTTGTGTTCCTGCTATATAATGAGCCTGTGCACTATATGGCAGTGAGGTGTCCCCTTGTGTTCCTGCTATATAATGACCCTGTGCACTATATGGCAGTGAGCTGTCCCCTTGTGTTCCTGCTATATAATGACCATGTGCACTATATGGCAGTGAGCTGTCTACTTGTGTTCCTGCTATATAATGAGCCTGTGCACTATATGGCAGTGAGGTGTCCCCTTGTGTTCCTGCTATATAATGAGCCTGTGCACTATATGGCAGTGAGGTGTCCCCTTGTGTTCCTGCTATATAATGAGCCTGTGCACTATATGGCAGTGAGGTATCTCCTTGTGTTCCTGCTATATAATGAGCCTGTGCACTATATGGCAGTGAGGTATCTCCTTGTGTTCCTGCTATATAATGAGCCTGTGCACTATATGGCAGTGAGGTGTCCCCTTGTGTTCCTGCTATATAATGAGCCTGTTCACTATATGGCAGTGAGATGTCTCCTTGTCTTCCTGCTATATAATGAGCCTGTGCATTATATGGCAGTGAGGTATCTCCTTGTGTTCCTGCTATATAATGAGCCTGTTCACTATATGGCAGTGAGATGTCTCCTTGTGTTCCTGCTATATAATGAGCCTGTGCACTATACGGCCGTGAGGTGTCCCCTTGTGTTCCTGCTATATAATGACCCTGTGCATTATATGACAGTGAGATGTCTCCTTGTGTTCCTGATATATAATGAGCCTGTGCACTATATGGCAGTGAGGTGTCCCCTTGTGTTCCTGCTATATAATGACCATGTGCACTATATGGCAGTGAGGTGTCTCCTTGTGTTCCTGCTATATAATGAGCCTGTGCACTATATGGCAGTGAGCTGTCTCCTTGTGTTCCTGCTATATAATGAGCCTGTGCACTATATGGCAGTGAGGTGTCTCCTTGTGTTCCTGCTATATAATGAGCCTGTGCACTATATGGCAGTGAGCTGTCCCCTTGTGTTCCTGCTATATAATGAGCCTGTGCACTATATGGCAGTGAGGTGTCTCCTTGTGTTCCTGCTATATAATGACCCTGTGCACTATATGGCAGTGAGGTGTCTCCTTGTGTTCCTGCTATATAATGACCATGTGCACTATATGGCAGTGAGGTGTCTCCTTGTGTTCCTGCTATATAATGACCCTGTGCACTATATGGCAGTGAGCTGTCCCCTTGTGTTCCTGCTATATAATGACCATGTGCACTATATGGCAGTGAGCTGTCTACTTGTGTTCCTGCTATATAATGACCCTGTGCACTATATGGCAGTGAGCTGTCGCCTTGTGTTCCTGCTATATAATGACCCTGTGCACTATATGGCAGTGAGGTGTCCCCTTGTGTTCCTGCTATATAATGAGCCTGTGCACTATATGACAGTGAGGTGTCCCCTTGTGTTCCTGCTATATAATGACCCTGTGCATTATATGACAGTGAGATGTCTCCTTGTGTTCCTGCTATATAATGAGCCTGTGCACTATATGGCAGTGAGGTGTCTCCTTGTGTTCCTGCTATATAATGAGCCTGTGCACTATATGGCAGTGAGGTATCTCATTGTGTTCCCGCTATATAATGAGCCTGTGCACTATATGGCAGTGAGGTGTCCCCTTGTGTTCCTGCTATATAATGAGCCTGTGCACTATATGGCAGTGAGGTGTCCCCTTGTGTTCCTGCTATATAATGAGCATGTTCACTATATGGCAGTGAGATGTCTCCTTGTGTTCCTGCTATATAATGAGCCTGTGCACTATATGGCAGTGAGGTATCTCCTTGTGTTCCTGCTATATAATGAGCCTGTTCACTGTATGGCAGTGAGATGTCTCCTTGTGTTCCTGCCATATAATGAGCCTGTGCACTATATGGCAGTGAGGTATCTCATTGTGTTCCTGCTATATAATGAGCCTGAGCACTATATGGCAGTGAGGTATCTCCTTGTGTTCCTGCTATATAATGAGCCTGTTCACTATATGGCAGTGAGATGTCTCCTTGTGTTCCTGCTATATAATGAGCCTGTGCACTATACAGCCGTGAGGTGGCCCCTTGTGTTCCTGCTATATAATGAGTCTGTGCACTATATGGCAGTGAGGTGTCCCCTTGTGTTCCTGCTATATAATGAGCTTGTGCACTATATGGCAGTGAGGTGTCTCCTTGTGTTCCTGCTATATAATGAGCCTGTGCACTATATGGCAGTGAGATGTCTCCTTGTGTTCCTGCTATATAATGAGCCTGTGCACTATATGACAGTGAGGTGTCCCCTTGTGTTCCTGCTATATAATGACCCTGTGCATTATATGACAGTGAGATGTCTCCTTGTGTTCCTGCTATATAATGAGCCTGTGCACTATATGGCAGTGAGGTGTCTCCTTGTGTTCCTGCTATATAATGAGCCTGTGCACTATATGGCAGTGAGGTATCTCCTTGTGTTTCTGCTATATAATGAGCCTGTGCACTATATGGCAGTGAGGTGTCCCCTTGTGTTCCTGCTATAGAATGAGCATGTTCACTATATGGCAGTGAGATGTCTCCTTGTGTTCCTGCTATATAATGAGCCTGTGCACTATATGGCAGTGAGGTATCTCCTTGTGTTCCTGCTATATAATGAGCCTGTTCACTATATGGCAGTGAGATGTCTCCTTGTGTTCCTGCTATATAATGAGCCTGTGCACTATATGGCAGTGAGGTATCTCCTTGTGTTCCTGCTATATAATGAGCCTGAGCACTATATGGCAGTGAGGTATCTCCTTGTGTTCCTGCTATATAATGAGCCTGTTCACTATATGGCAGTGAGATGTCTCCTTGTGTTCCTGCTATATAATGAGCCTGTGCACTATATGGCAGTGAGGCGTCTCCTTGTGTTCCTGCTATATAATGAGCTTGTGCACTATATGGCAGTGAGGTGTCCCCTAGTGTTCCTGCTATATAATGAGTCTGTGCACTATATGGCAGTGAGGTGTCCCCTTGTGTTCCTGCTATATAATGAGCCTGTGCACTATATGACAGTGAGGTGTCCCCTTGTGTTCCTGCTATATAATGACCCTGTGCATTATATGACAGTGAGATGTCTCCTTGTGTTCCTGCTATATAATGAGCCTGTGCACTATACAGCCGTGAGGTGTCCCTTTGTGTTCCTGCTATATAATGAGTCTGTCCACTATATGGCAGTGAGGTGTCCCCTTGTGTTCCTGCTATATAATGAGCCTGTGCACTATATGACAGTGAGGTGTCCCCTTGTGTTCCTGCTATATAATGACCCTGTGCATTATATGACAGTGAGATGTCTCCTTGTGTTCCTGCTATATAATGAGCCTGTGCACTATATGGCAGTGAGGTGTCTCCTTGTGTTCCTGCTATATAATGAGCCTGTGCACTATATGGCAGTGAGGTGTCTCCTTGTGTTCCTGCTATATAATGACCCTGTGCACTATATGGCAGTGAGCTGTCCCCTTGTGTTCCTGCTATATAATGACCCTGTGCACTATATGGCAGTGAGCTGTCTACTTGTGTTCCTGCTATATAATGACCCTGTGCACTATATGGTAGTGAGCTGTCCCCTTGTGTTCCTGCTATATAATGACCCTGTGCACTATATGGCAGTGAGCTGTCCCCTTGTGTTCCTGCTATATAATGACCCTGTGCACTATATGGCAGTGAGCTGTCTACTTGTGTTCCTGCTATATAATGACCCTGTGCACTATATGGCAGTGAGGTGTCTCCTTGTGTTCCTGCTATATAATGAGCCTGTGCACTATATGGCAGTGAGCTGTCTCCTTGTGTTCCTGCTATATAATGAGCCTGTGCACTATATGGCAGTGAGGTGTCTCCTTGTGTTCCTGCTATATAATGAGCCTGTGCACTATATGGCAGTGAGGTGTCTCCTTGTGTTCCTGCTATATAATGAGCCTGTGCACTATATGGCAGTGAGGTGTCTCCTTGTGTTCCTGCTATATAATGACCCTGTGCACTATATGGCAGTGAGCTGTCCCCTTGTGTTCCTGCTATATAATGACCCTGTGCACTATATGGCAGTGAGCTGTCCCCTTGTGTTCCTGCTATATAATGACCATGTGCACTATATGGCAGTGAGCTGTCTACTTGTGTTCCTGCTATATAATGACCCTGTGCACTATATGGCAGTGAGCTGTCTACTTGTGTTCCTGCTATATAATGACCCTGTGCACTATATGGCAGTGAGCTGTCTACTTGTGTTCCTGCTATATAATGAGCCTGTGCACTATATGGCAGTGAGGTGTCTCCTTGTGTTCCTGCTATATAATGAGCCTGTTCACTATATGGCAGTGAGATGTCTCCTTGTGTTCCTGCTATATAATGAGCCTGTGCACTATATGGCAGTGAGGTATCTCCTTGTGTTCCTGCTATATAATGAGCCTGAGCACTATATGGCAGTGAGGTATCTCCTTGTGTTCCTGCTATATAATGAGCCTGTTCACTATATGGCAGTGAGATGTCTCCTTGTGTTCCTGCTATATAATGAGCCTGTGCACTATATGGCAGTGAGGCGTCTCCTTGTGTTCCTGCTATATAATGAGCTTGTGCACTATATGGTAGTGAGCTGTCCCCTTGTGTTCCTGCTATATAATGAGTCTGTGCACTATATGGCAGTGAGGTGTCCCCTTGTGTTCCTGCTATATAATGACCCTGTGCACTATATGGCAGTGAGCTGTCTACTTGTGTTCCTGCTATATAATGACCCTGTGCACTATATGGCAGTGAGGTGTCTCCTTGTGTTCCTGCTATATAATGAGCCTGTGCACTATATGGCAGTGAGCTGTCTCCTTGTGTTCCTGCTATATAATAAGCCTGTGCACTATATGGCAGTGAGGTGTCTCCTTGTGTTCCTGCTATATAATGACCCTGTGCATTATATGACAGTGAGATGTCTCCTTGTGTTCCTGCTATATAATGAGCCTGTGCACTATATGGCAGTGAGCTGTCCCCTTGTGTTCCTGCTATATAATGACCCTGTGCACTATATGGCAGTGAGCTGTCCCCTTGTGTTCCTGCTATATAATGACCATGTGCACTATATGGCAGTGAGCTGTCTACTTGTGTTCCTGCTATATAATGACCCTGTGCACTATATGGCAGTGAGCTGTCTACTTGTGTTCCTGCTATATAATGACCCTGTGCACTATATGGCAGTGAGCTGTCTACTTGTGTTCCTGCTATATAATGAGCCTGTGCACTATATGGCAGTGAGGTGTCTACTTGTGTTACTGCTATATAATGAGCCTGTGCACTATATGGCAGTGAGGTGTCTCCTTGTGTTCCTGCCTAGTAAGATAAGTAATAAAAATTATCCTGACCAACTACTGTTAGAGAATTTAAATGATATTTGAATACTGATTTGTTAAATACTCCTATTAATTATGTTTTAATTTAGATCAGCATCAGCTTGAGCCAAAAAATTGATCTCTGAATCAGGCTATTCCACATAGCAAGCCTCCTTACAATGGTATAATATCCAGACTATGTTTTGGGATTGCACCAACTGAAGTAAATGTCCGGCTTTACCACTCATTTCATGCAATTCTTTCAGAAACACCACATCCCTGTAGCACACACCGGTATGTGATGATGGAGCACAACTCCCGTTCATCACAAGGTCAGTGTGTGAAAGAGTGGAGTAAAATTAAGGATTTCAATAGAGTTCATAACAGGTAGTGAATAATGGAGATGGATGAAGACTGCAATGTGTGACAGACCTGAAACATTTTACTATGCAGGTGGTCAATCTTTTACCATCTCAATAATACATTCAGCATCCAGTCATCACCTGTGACCTGATACTACAGACCCCACTGAAACCTTACATTCTGGTCAGGAAACTCAAACCTGGCAACCCTAAGACTCATAAGGTTATATCCTGCTTTTCTTTACTGTGATAGAGGAGTAAAAAGAGAGGGATGAGACTAATGTGGACAAGGAAAGAATGCTTTTGGAAAGAGGAGTAAACAGAGAAAGAGCTTTTTATATTTCACTGCATAGAGCTATAATCACTGATTCTGTTTAGTTATGATCACACAGTACTACTCACCCCAGTCTCTGCAGTTTACAGTTTGGACTCATCAGTCCATCACAGAGCAGCTTCACTCCTGAATCTCCCAGGTTACTGTAGCTGAGGTCCAGATCTCTCAGGGGTGAGTTTGATGACTGGAGAGCCGAGGCCACAATGTCACAGGACTTTTCTGTGAGGTCACAGCTGTTCAGTCTGCAAAAGAAGAGTTGATATCGTTAAATTAAATTGTATAATATAACACGTCATAATTGAAATATAACAGTGACAGTGTCCAATGTCAAAAGAAGAGTTGATATATTATAGTATAATAATATTAGTTAAAATAAAACATGTAATATGTAATTGTTGAAATGTAACACTGATGATGAAGATTTAAATTGAGATTTCAAGGTCTGCGATGCTATGAAGATGTCTGCTACACTCGCCCAACTGCAGCACTTTGGACCTGAGAATTATACAAAAAAAAAGTCGCACACGCTAATATTTCGTTGGAGAGTCTTTAGCTTTGATTACGGCGCGCATTCGTCGTGGCATTGTTTTGACAACATTATGCAACATCACAACATTTATTTCCATCCAGAGTTGCATCCATTTTTGGCCGAGATCTTGTATTGACTACGGGAGAGTCAAACCACTCTGTAAAGTCTTCTCCAGCACATCCCAAAGACTTTCAGTGGGGTTAAGGTCAGGACTCTGGTGGCTAATTCACGTGTGAAAATGATTTCTCATGCTCCTTGAACCACTCTTTCACAATTTGAGCCGGATGAATCTTGGCATTGTCCTCCTGGAATATGCCCATTGGTAGGATAACCTGGTCATTCAGTACATTCAGGTACTCAGCTGACTTCATTTTATTGCTGCATATCAATCAATCAATCGATATTTATTTATATAGCGCATTTCACAACAAGTTGTCACAATGCACTTCACAGCAAAACCCAGCCTAAACCCCCCACAAGAGCAAGCCAAAGGCAACAGTGGCAAGGAAAAACTCCCTGGTGTAACTAGGAAGAAACCTTGGAAGGAACCAGACTCAATGGGGGAACCCATCCTACTCTGGTCGGCTCAGGGTCTAGGGCTTAAAGACCAACATGGTCAAAACAGCCAATGTTCATGATAATATAATTTGCAGCAGCTAGATGACAGTCCAGATGTGGCGGCAGTGATGGTGGGGAACCGGGCGCCGATGGCGGCGGGAGCAGCTGGCAGCGGTGGTAAGGAGGGACGGGCAAGCGGCAACGGACAGGAAGCCAGACAGCAGCTCTCGAGATGCGGGGCATAAGCCCCGCCGGCAGAATGTTTAAAAAAAAGAGAGAGAGAAAACAGTTAGGGGAAGTGTAATAGAGCAGCAGGAGCACCAACTGGAGGGGTGGGGGGGTGGGGAAGGGGTGGGAGGGTTGGACAAGTGCCCCCGCCAGGAGTAATCTATGGCTGCATAGCTATGAAGACAGAGTTTAAGAAACCATGCAGTCATGAGAGAGTAAACAATCCTACCCACCTATCAAGAGCCAGCCCAGGAAGATGGGGTCACAGCTGTTGACAGGTGACAGTAAGGAAAGGATGCCACCCCACATTACTCTATGGCTAAATGCTTCTCTGGTCCTGTCTCCAGACTATAGCTCATTATAAGCCTGATCATAAAGGTGCGTTTTTAATCTAGACTTAAATATTGAGACAGTGTCTGATTCCCTTATAAATTTTGGCAGGGTGTTCCACAGTAGTGGCGCTCTGTAGGAGAAAGCTCTACCACCCGTCAAGTTTTTAGATATTCTTGGGACTACTAGGTAGCCTGCGTCTTGGGAACGGAGTGATCTTTTTGTCTTATATGGTAAAAGCAGATTACATATATACACTGGCGCAAGTCCATTTAAAGCTTTAAAGGTCAGAAGCAAAACCTTAAAGTCTATCCTAAACTTAATTGGTAGCCAATGAAGTGATGCTAGTACTGGGGTAATATGCTCATATTTCTTAGTTCTAGTTAAAATGCGAGCGGCTGCATTCTGCACAAGCTGGAGATTATTTAGCAAGGACTTAGGGCAGCCAGATAGCAGGACATTACAGTAATCTAGCCTAGACATAACAAAAGCATGGATCAGTTTCTCTGCATCCCCTATTGATAGGAAGTGCCTTATTTTAGCTATGTTCCTTAACTGAAAGAAAGCTACTCTAGATATGTTTTTTATGTGCGCGCTAAAGGTTAGATCTGGGTATATAGTAACACCTAGGTCTTTCACAGCTGAGTTTGGAACAACTAAACAACCATCGAAATTTAAAGTAGATGTACCCAGTTTCTCCCTTTGGTTTTTTGGACCTAAAACCAGCATTTTGGTCTTTTCTGAGTTTAGGAGCAGGAAATTGGAAAGCATCCAAGCTTTAATATCTGCAATACAAGCCTCTAACCGAGAAAGTGGTAGTGCCTCGCCGGGTTTCATGGAAATGTATATCTGCGTATCGTCCGCATTGCAGTGAAAATCTACCCCATGTGCCCGAATAATATCACCAAGGGGTAGCATATATAATGAAGAGTACTGGGCCTAGCACTGATCCTTGTGGAATACCATATTTCATTACTGAGTAACTGGATGATACTTCATTTAATTTAACAAACTGCTTCCTATTGTATAAGTATGATCTGAACCATGCAAGAGCTTGACCATTTAGTCCAACACAGCCCTGGAGTCTGTTCAGTAGAATCTCGTGATCTATTGTATCAAAAGCTGCACTTAGGTCAAGAAGTACAAGAACAGACACAGAGTTTTGGTCGGCTGATAATAGTAAATCGTTAATAACTTTAACAAGTGCCGTTTCAGTGCGATGGTAGGGTCTAAATCCTGACTGGAACATTTCATGGATATGGTTTGAGCTAAGGTATGCACCAAGTTGCAGTTTTCTCTAATATTTTTGATAGAAATGGAAGATTTGAAATGGGTCTATAGTTTTCCAATTTGTCAGATTCGAGGTTTGGTTTCTTTAGTAATGGCTTAATAACCGCCATTTTTAGTGGCTCTGGTACATATCCTGCTACTAAGGATGTGTAATGATTTTTAACATATGCTGGCCTAGTATAGGGAAAAGTTCTTTAACTAATTTTGTAGGGATTGGGTCGAGTAGGCAGGTAGTCGGTTTTGAGGACATAACCAGTTTAGACAGCTCCTCCATGTCAATTGGCTTAAAACAGTTTAGTGCCACTGTTGATACATCTTCCTGTGTTGACCAGGATCTGGGCTGTTCATTGATTATGGGAGGAGTGATGCCTAGAGGAGGAGGCAATTTGGAGATCTGGTCTCTAATAGCTTCAATCTTTTGATTGAAAAAATTAATGAAATCATTACTGCTGTAAACGCTGGGGTAGGATGAAAATTCTGATGATGGTTTTTTAGTCAACGTTGCTGAGCCTAGACTTGACCAATTGAAGCAACCCCAGATCATAACACTGCCTCCAGAGGCTTGTACAGTGGGCACTATGCATGACGGGTGCAACGGCGACTTTTTTTTTGGCCGGGCAGTGTACGTCCCACTGGACTGAACTCTGACAGTTCTACAGATATAATTCTGACTCAAATAACCACCTTTCTTATATTGTAACTTGTGTTATGCCCTGCTGGCCTAATGTCTGGGGGGCTGATTCACAGAAGGACTGCACGTACAGTCACTGTGACTATAAAACAGCCATGAACGCTAGGGGCCGGATTTACTAAGGACACAGTCGCAGTGTAAAACTATAACCTATATTGTGACTTTTTTGCGGTCGCAGATACCGCCACATTAACGACCGATTTACTATCACTTGTCCTAATTACGCAATCAAAGGAATTAAACGCCCCCATTCGCAATTTTTGCGGTAGGAGACACATATAAATATGCGGTAGGAGATATCTATAACAATGCGCTAATAAATGGATACGGAGAAACCATGCAGGCACAAGTGGCTATATAACCACAAGAAAAATAAAACTTAAATTTACGAGGTACACAACGCTGTATTACAGCATATACAACAATAGATGAGAGAATTTTGGAATGACATCACATACAACATTAATTATGCCGAGTGGATGTAAAGAAAAGATGGCGTTATTTTAGAAAAAAAACTTTCCTACAACATAATGCTGGAAAATGACACAGGTGGTGGTCCAACTAAAGAAAGAATGGCCTATTAACACCGATAGAACAAAAGGTGGAAGGTATGCAAAATGAGAATGTAGTGGGATTGGTAGGAATAGGCACAGGTGAACTTGTGACTTGGGTTGTCATGATACCAGAATTTTAAACTTCGATACAATACTAGTATAAAAAAACGATACTCGATACCTCTTTCGATACCACCGCACACACACAAAAAAAGTCCTAGGCACACAAAATAGGATACATTTTATTATTTTTTATTATTAACAACCTGCACACAGTGCTGGTACAGGAAAAAGTCACTGAACACAGAACAAGATTAACATTATTATTACTCTTCTGAAATGTTTTCCCTACCTTGTAGGCCGACACATTATTTATGTAGTTATTATTGCTTTTAGTATTATTTCTTTTTTTTCTCTAATGTTGCTTCACGTGTAAACACAATACAGTCTCAGTGGGTTTCCCCTGTAAACAAAGGATAAATAAAATAAAACAAGGGCATTCCAATTGCAAGGGTCTGGGTATCCTTTGCAGCTTCTCTCTGGTGCTATATGAGAGAAAATCCATAATTAGATTTGATGGTATAATTCTTAAATTGCATGTATTTTTATACAATTAAAATTAATAAAACTTTCTGTCAGGTCCAACATCACTGGCAGTAATAAATGCGCAAAATCAGCCAGTTAGCTAACGTTGGCTGAAACTAATTTTGGATAAATGTGTAACGTTATGTCGTCAGCTGTCAGTGCAACCCCGTTACCTTACTTAGGCTAATGTAGTTGGTGTCGTTAAGCAACACACAACATAGCAAGCCAGTTAGTTAGATGCTAGCTTGCACTGAGAAAAAAAAAGCTAGGCTAGTTAACGTTATACTAAGCTGCTAACGTTAGCTCGCTTGGAGGAAACTCATCAGCATCACATTGCAACGTCATTCATGACAATAACTGTACATTTATTAAATGATATTAACTCAACATTACCTCTCTCAATTCTTTGGAGAGATCAGGGTGCCGGTCCTTCAGATGCTTTGCCAAATTTGAAGTGTTCCCTCCTCTTGGCATCGTTTTGAAGCACCTTTTGCAAAACGGCTTTTGCAAATCTTTCGCCTTTCCTTCTGCATCCGCCTCATAGGGAAAATATTGCCAAACAGCACTTTTCTTTTTCTTTTTCGACTAACATTAGTTCTGGAGCTGGACTTGCCATGGCTAACTCTAGCTAGCTTCTTGAATAACAGTGACGGGTCGCTGGCTGTTCTGAGTGACATCCACTGGCGTGTTTTGTCTCTCGCTCTCCTTCTGATGATCATCGTACCTGTAGTGCTTGTGCCTCTGCCTCTGCCACTGTCACTCACTCTGTCAGTCACGTGATGGGTTCGTTGCTGGAGAGAATGCCGTCATGAAGCCAGAGGCACTGAAAACCCACAAATATTTTATACAAATAAAAAAATTAAGATTTTTTTTTATTTAATATTGTTTTTTTATAAAGTTGAGATCGTATTGTTTTTAAGCACGTGGTATCGAAAAGTATCGAAGTATCGATACTTTTGACAACCCTACTTGTGACGGAAGACCACAGATCGTCGGAAGGTAACTGCGTTCACAATTCTTAATGTACGCCCTACTGAACGCATATAGGCACAACAATGGTTTTTATAGTAATTGCTAGCTAATTACTGCAATATAAGTCTTGCGTCCTTTCAGTAAAACAAATATAATGTCATATTAGCCTATATCTGAACATGAGAAGTGATTAGTAGAAACGTGTGTGAAACATGTTTTAAATCCTATCTCCTTTCAAGCGCTATGCATTCGTCCTACAGCCTGACACCCTTCTCTTACATCCTGTGTGTGACCTACAGGCTATATCAGTGCAGACAAATTATGCCTGCTTTCAGGAAAACTAAAAATTCTCATGCAAAGAGGAGAGTCGCTATTAATGCCTCATTTAGTAAATCAGACGGAATACTTAATTTGTCAGGGGGGTCAGGTAGGAAGACCAGACGCGACTGAAAATGATTCGGAAAGTTATCCACACAAACGTGGATAACCACAAGATAAAGGAGAATAAAGAAAAGCGGGAATAAAACTCCCGTGGAAAACAAAAGAAATGAAACGTCCCTTATAAAACAGGACGAGACTTGTAAACTTGAGCTGAGAAATAAAGGGAACGGATAATAATCCCGTAGTAGACCCAAAACTAAAACGACCCACTGGCTCTGGGCGAAATTCGTAAAAATAACGCAGCCAAAATACTAACAACCCAAATATATGGGCGAACTCGCAGAAACGAGTAGAGAGGAAAAAATTAGCAGGTAGCAAACCTCTATCTCTGACACTTGTCCAAGAATAATATACAGAGGCGAGGAGAAAAGCAAAGGTAACCCGACAAACGGGCAATACTACTCACCCCAGTCTCTGTAGTTTACAGTTTGGACTCATCAGTCCAGCACAGAGCAGCTTCACTCCTGAATCTCCCAGGTTATTGTAGCTGAGCTCCAGGTCTCTCAGGGGTGAGTTTGATGACTGGAGAGATGAGGCCACAATATCAAAGGACTTCTCTGTGAGGTCACAGCTGTTCAGTCTGCAAAAGAATAGTTGATATATTATAGCATAATAGTATTAGGTAAAACAAAACATGAAATATTTGAAAAGTAATGCTGGTAGTGTTCAGTGATCATTTTAATTGAAATTTCAAGGTCTGTGATGTTCTAAGTACAAAACCCAATTTCAATTGGGACTGTTGGTTTTTATTACAGAATGGACATTTATTCATTTGAAGTTATATTATTTAGCTACCCCTGTGGTTAAAAATACTGTAACTACCACTAGGTAGCAGCGTTGCCTAGACTGGGGCTTATTATGTTATTTTCCTTTAAGAACCACAATGCCTTGTAATTGAATGAGAAGAGGTAGATAAACAAAGAAAATATGTTTTTGATTAATGTTTTTTTTTCCTAGAAAATCATAGTTACCGGTTTCATCCTCACAAAACTGTTGTTAAACTGTGAACAAGTTAAATCCAGTACTCAGTAAACTGTTGAGAAGCTGAACCTTGAATTCTCCTATCATTTATATGTTTTCAAAACTACGGCTAATCTTTTTTGTATCAGTGACAGTATGTAAAATGCACATAAAAACAGGAAGCAGTGACTTGTAAATTATCTTTTACATATATTTAATTGAAAACAGTACAAAGAAAAGATATTTAACATTTTAACTTTATTGATTTTTGTAAATATACGCTAATTCCTAATTTTATGCCTGGAACACATTCCAAAAAAGTTGGGAAGTCTTGTGAAGTCCAGTTCCGGCTTGGAACTTTAACCACTTTTCTCCCCTTTCTCAGGACTACCCTGATCAAGCAATAAAATATTGAGTATTGGCATTCCTGTGTTCGAGTCGTGCATTTGGGTCCAGTCCATTTCCGGGGTTGTAACAGATTCACTCTAAAAACAGGAAGGCAAGGAAGTGATCTGTTCACATAAAACCTAGTGCAGTGTGTCTGTTCTGCTGGTGTTACATATGAGCAGGTAGTGCAGTGTGTCTGTTCTGCTGGTGTTACATATGAGCAGGTAGTGCAGTGTGTCTGTTCTGCTGGTGTTACATATGAGCAGGTAATGCAGTGCGTCTGTTCTGCTGGTGTTACATATGACCAGGTAGTGCAGTGGGTCTGTTCTGCTGGTGTTACATATGACCAGGTAGTGCAGTGTGTCTGTTCTGCTGGTGTTACATATGACCAGGTAGTGAAACAGTATTCCAAAGGTATGTAGGTATAATCTATGCCGAAAACTGGTGTCTATCAAAGCATATAAAATTGGAATAGAAGGGGTGTAGGTGTTAAGATAGTCGCGATGACCAAGCTAGACCGGCTCTTTTTGAGTGGGAAAAACCCTGTAACATAGTAACTCAAACATTGAATTCATAACCAAACTCGTCTCAAACCAAACCTAGCAGTATTTTATAACAATCATAACACTGAAAAGAAAAGATATAACACTTGCATTTTAGCTGTTTAGCATACATGAGCGTTTGGTCTTGTTTCGTTTGTCTTGCTTCTCAGCCAAGCCTAGGTCGTTTGCCGTTGATTTTGCCTAGTTTGCTGTATTCTCTTCCATTAATACTGTAGCTTCATAATAGCCTCTCTTTGTTTGTGAGTTGAATATTGCAACAAAGATTTATCCATCTGATTGGTCATAATTGGTATGTTTAATGATAATTTTTAAATGAAATCAAATAAAATAGACTACACGTTGGATAAGTGCGTTTGAGCATTTGATGTTACGTGTTTTCTGTATTCATTAAATGCACAATCTGTCAAAACAGCTTGACTCAGAAATCTTGCACAACAAAACTTGCACAACAGTTTTGTTGCACATTATTACACTAGAAATAGAAAGTGTTATGAAAATATGCTGTCAATAATCTACATTATTAATGACATAATACTCACATGGCCTTCCTGCAGTTCCTGACTACTGGTACCAGTCTCTGACGACCTGCTTCTGATGTGTTGTAGGTATTCAAATCAAACTCATCAAGGATCTCCTCTGACATCAGTAACACAAAGGCCAGAGCTGAACATTGGTGTGGTTCCAGCTCTTCATCAGAAAGTTTTCCTGATCGCAGGGAATTCTGGATTTCCTCCACTAGAGAGTTGTTATTCAGTTCCTTGAGACAGTGGAACAGATTGATGGTTCTCTCTGCTGAAGATTCCTTTCTGATCTTCTCCTTAATGTACTGGACTGTTTTCTTAATGCTCTCTGATCTGCTTTCGGTCTGTGTCTGTGGGTCTGGTACAGGTGATCTTCTTCCCGTCTGTGGGTCTGGTACAGGTGAACTGCTTCCTGTCTGTGTCAGTAGTCCTCCCAAGAGAGTCTGAATAGAGTCCACAGAGAGGCCAAGAAGGAATCGGAGGAAAAGGTCCAGGTGTCCATTCTTACTCTGTAAGGCCTGATCCACTGCATGCAAGTGTACCTCAGACAGCTGCACTCTGTGACTGTGAGGTTTTGATTCTTCTGCTGTGAATACATTTCTGTTCTTATTTACACATGAATGAAACACAAACAAGGCAGCCAGATACTCCTGAATGCTCAGATGCACAAAGGAGTAGACCTTCTCCTCATCCACCCCACACTCCTCCTTTTTAAAGATCTCTGTGCACACCCAAGAGTACACTGAAGCTTCACTGACATCAATGCCACTCTCTCTCAGGTCCTCTTCATAGAATATCAGATTGTCCTTTTTCATCTGTATAAAAGCCAGCTGCGCCAGTTTCAGGATGATTTCTGTATCTGACTCTGATATGTTCTTTGTGTCCATCTCATTGGTGCAATGATACTTCCGATTGTTCAGATTAGTCTGAAGGAGCAGGAAGCGTGTGTACATTTCAGTCAGAGTTTTGGGCAGATCTTCACCCTTTACTTTACCCAACAATGTCTTCAGAACAGTAGCAGAAATCCAGCAGAAGACTGGTATGTGACACATGATGTAGAGACTCCTGGATGACTTTATGTGTGAGATAATTCTGCTGGCCAGGTCCTGATCTTTGATTTTCTTCTCAAAATACTCCTTCTTCTGTGAGTCATTGAACCCTCGTACCTCTGTTACCTGGTCAACACACTCTGGAGGGATCTGATTGGCTGCTGCTGGTCGGGAGGTGATCCAGAGGAGAGCAGAGGGAAGCAGATTCCCCTGAATGAGGTTGGTCAGCAGCACATCCACTGATGATGGCTCTGTTATATCATAGCACATCTCATTTCCTTGGAAATCTAGAGGAAGTCGACACTCATCCAGACCATCAAAGATAAACACAACTTTGATTTCACCACCTTCAACACTTTTGATCTCTTTCAGTTTTGGAAAGTAGTGCTGCAGAAGTTGCATCAGACTGAATTTTCTCTCCTTCTTCAGATTCAGATCTCGGAAAGGAAGAGTGAAGATGAAATCAATGTCCACATTGGCATTTCCTGCTGCCCAGTCCACAATGAACTTTTGCACAGAGACAGTTTTCCCAATGCCAGCGATGCCCTTTGTAAGCACAGTTCTGGGTTTCTCTTGTCCAGGTAAAGGCTTAAAGATGTCATTGCAGAGGATTGCAGTCTCCTGTGTGGTTTGTTTCTTGGACGCTGTCTCAATCTGTCTGACCTCGTGTTCATTATTGACCCCCCCACTTCCCCCCTCTGTGATGTAGAGCTGTGTATAGATATCATTCAGGAGGGTTCGGTGGCCCTGCTTTGCTAAACCATCAAATATGAATTCAAACTTCTTCTTCAGATCAGTTTTCAGTGCCTGCTTGGCTCTTTCTACGGATTCATCTGAAGAGAGGAAAACCAGTGTTAAACCTTTCATGGTTATATTACATCTGAGCACAACAATAAGAAGCTTAAACCTACTTGGCTAACATAACTCATTGTGAAGTGGTTTTGTACAAAAAAAAGTCTGTGGTAAGATAGCCTTCACTGTATGATCTATGTCAGATGCATTAAGGCCATCCAATCAAATTCAGCTGGCCTCCACTTTTATCACAGTTCATGTGCACTAAGTGCCTCCACTTGGGGGTCAATTTACAAAGATCCCAAATAAGGGGTGTTATTTTGCGGGTGCAGCCAAAGTATTTGCACGCGCTATAATTTCATACTTTGCGGGTGATCAACTAAGAGTCATTATGTAAATTACTCCAGCCGCAAACAGCCATATTAAAATGTGATTTGGCGTGTTTGGAATGGTTATACTGTAAGAAGATGGTGAAAAGATTGGCAGCATGGTTGCAGTTTTTATGGTATTTCTTTTTACAGTGTAGGATAGGCTACTGGTGGTTTATTACAAACTGTTTCACTGGATGTATCTTAGTTTCTGCCAGGAGTTACAGATATTTGTCAGGACTGAAATTATCATATCTATGCTTCCTCGCACTAAGCCTACTTGCGCTGTAAGTGTCACATAAAATCACATTTCCATTTGATCGTGGGTAATATTTTTATAAAGTTTTCATTTGCTTGTTATTCACTGTTTGTTATAATAGATGTCGTATTGCTGGTTTGATTCAAATACAAGTTACTCTTGCAGTCTGTAACAAGATGCTTCATGATTTAAAAAGATATTCTTACTGTTCATAATGTAGCCTCTGTAGGCTATCCACAAATTCCTTTTCTTCTGAATTTTGAGTGTTAACTAGAATGGGCCAGTTAATTAGCCCCCATTGTTACGCAATCATTCAGAACGTTCAGTTATGGATATTCCAAACACACCCGTACGTGTCTTGTTACAATGACAGTCATCATCTTATCGATTCCATGTCTTTTAATACCTGCTTTCCATTTGTACTAAAATGCACCCGCAAATACCTTTCTCAAACTTCCTTTCGGGCTTAGTAAATTACTTGCATGACCACCTCCCACTATTTTTCAAAATAACGTAGGGATGGCCATTTTTGCATGTTCATTCAGGCTAACCCGCAAAAATGAGAAATTAACGTATCTTTCAATTTTAGCACATGCAATCCTCTTTACACCTCGTTAGTTGATCACCTTGGACGATGTTTTTTGCAGGTGGTAACAGTTTTACATGTGTTTTTGTACACGCAACCCTTTAGTAATTCAACCCCTTAATGTGCTCCTAGTGCTACACCCCCAAGCAAACCAATTAACCGTGGTGCTTTGTTTGGGCGTGCAGCTTTGTTTCGAATGGAACTCTGGTATTTGGACCGTGAAAACAAACCAGTCACCGAAGATGGCACCAAATCCACCAAAAAATGTGAAATTACAGCTTTAATATCAATTTGTTCGAATTAATTTGTTATTTCAGAAAAACACTTCCCATGGATCTTGCACTTTGCAAAATGCTAGCCTACATGTATCAGGTTATAGATGTAAGACTCAGTTCTGGCTCTTGGGTGGAGCTCACCAAAACGGAACACTTATAAAAAATTAAAATAAAAAAAACGTTTAAATGTTTTACTCTATGCAAAAGATGCTGTACATTCGAGAATTAATAAAGGGTTTCGTATAATCTTTTCTGGGAGAAACAACCCTTAAAGTGATCCATCCATATCTACTGCATATCTGGCAGCAGAGTGATGGTTTGAGGCTCGTTTGATACCTCAGACACTTGATGACTTACAGCCATTTTACAAACCATGTGTTCCACACTGTTCCAGCATAATTTACAGCTAAATCTAGTCCCAACCCCCAATTCCCAAAGAGATCCATTAAAATGCAGAGACGTTATAGTATCTCTTGTAAGAGTACCAGAAAATAAGATATCAAGAGACTTTTGATATTGTTGGGTCACAGACATCAGGAAGTCATGGCATGCAAAGGATATGTGACCAAATATTAAAAATGATTACTTTATTCTATATATAAATGCAGGGGTGCCAATAATTGTGGCACACCTGGTTTTGTTAAAAATAATTATTTCTTGATGAGGGATTTTTCTTTCCTCATAATAAATTAACTTCAATTAAAGGTTGTATTTTTCTCATTTTTTCAGTGTGAGATTAAGCTAATTCACCAAACAGTGAATTTATTATAACCCCTTTTACTCATCTTTACCAGGGGTCCCAATATTAGTGGAGGGCACTGTATATATGATGAGTGCATTGATCACATATAAAGAATGACAACTCCTTCCTTACCTTTGTTATCAGGAGGTGCCGGTTCTCTGTGGTCCTCTCCTATTGGAAGTGAAAGCAGATCTGGGTAAAATATTTGTGTGAAATACTTTAACCTGTTAGATATCAGTAAAATTCCTGCAGATTACTAACCTTTTTACCATATTCAGAACCAATTATCTTCTGATATTGTACATTTTGGTTCGTCATGTATTTCACTGAATATTTACAGAGATCTGCAGGAGTTTCAAATAGTCTCAGAATCTAAAGACCATATGCATTTGACCCAGGTCTGAGGTCTGATGGAAAAACATGAAGGTGTTTCCTTTTTTCTTAAAGGGATATTTCACTTTGGTATAACAAAAGCAATTTTGTGGAGCCTACCCCATTGTATTTGTATTGCGTGAATTCTAGCAACATGAGCTGTCCCTGCTGCCCGTTAAGGGGGCAGTTCACGCAAAAATTTATTTTTGATATGTTTCTACATACCCCAAGCGCAGTGAAACTAGCCCATCAAGGTAGTTTCACTGAGAACTCACTAGTTTTGTAGATATCCGCTGCAACTCACTTTGACATCACCCCGATATAATGTACCTCAACAGAACAAAGTTTGTGGTTGCCGGTTTAACAGCATTGCCGTTACTCCCAGTTGTCAGGCTCCCAGCTGACTTCCATTAATTTTCAGGACCTCACTGAAATTAATCGTCTTAAAGCACAAACTACGAGTAGTTTACTACGACTAGGATAAAAGATTGAAAAAAGAGAGTACGAATGCCAAAAGTCATTGTTTGTTTTGATATCTGATGTATTTTCAAGGTTATATTGTCTTACAAAAGAAAAAGAAGATCTGGCAAAAAGTTGTTAAAAGATTATACAACATTATACACATTTTACAACAGCCTTGATTTAGAGAACATAGAGAACAATAATACAATGAATTGCAACTTTTCTAAGTTAAAAAAGCTTGTTAAATAAGCTGCCACTTGTGTCCTCACCCGTCTCCATAAACTTGGATTTCAGCAAGCGGAGAGAATAAAAATTTAGAAATGACATATTACGGCTTTAATATAAATTTGTGGAATTAATTTCTTATTTGACAAAAACACTTCCCATGGATCTTGCATTACACTTTGTAAAATGCTAGCTTACATTTACACTACCGGTCAAAAGTTTTAGTACACTTCAGTTGTATTTTCCTACTCTGTTTTTAGTGTAATTTAAGCAGTTTAACTTTTGTAAATAATTTCAAATGGCACAATGTAAGAAGTGAATAGTCAGAAGTTAAAAAAATATCTTTTATTTCACAGGATAGTGACCTAAATGTTTGAGTTAATAAAAAAAGCAATATTTGGCTAAATAAACAGGTGAACCAATTATTTACATTTTCCAGCAAGAGAAGTAAAATCAAGATAATTTGGGAAACATTTTACAGAAAGTTCTAGAAGAAGCAACCCACAAGTGCAGCACGTCTGTGGGAACTTCTACAGCGGTGATGCTGTGCACTTTCAGAACCATATAACGCAGCAATTATTACCACAGAAAGTGGCCATTTTAATGCATCTAAGATTTTGTGTTTTTTTTTGTAAAATAAAAGGGGCTCTATCTTGGCGATCTTAGCACTTGGTCTAAGCGCATGGCGTTAAGTGCATTTAGGGCGTGTCCAAGTCCAGTTTTTCTATTTAGACGGCGTGTTTTTTTGAGCGCTAAGCACGGCGCAACGTGAAAATGGGCTTAATTTAGCCTCTTCATTAATTATAGGTGTGTCTTGGGTGTGACATGCGATAAACCAATCAAAATGTCATATCCCATTCCCTTTAAAAGCCTGCTTTTCCACCTTGGCGGATTGCTTATATGATGGCGAAACAGACATGCTCGTGCGTGTTTATTGCGATCAAGGAATAGGCTATATGGATCAATAGTAGCCTATGATCAAAATTATTTGGACTAACCATTGAGTTTCTAGTAATTCCCGACAGTGCTGTTAGTTTACAAAATATATGCGGTTAAATTTCGTTAAAAGCACCTGCAACAGCTGAGAATAAGCTACCAATGGCTTCCGTCTCACCTTAGAAAACGCCAAATTAGCCTGCTTGTATAACAAATTTTGTTTTATTATGCAATGAAGCAATGAACTCATGTTCAAGCTTTATCCGAAGTTCATTACCTGCATTCCGATTTTGATTAATAACATAAATAATGTTATTTTGCCTTAATGATGACACTACATACAATAAAGCTGTCAGGTTGGCAACCCATAGGTTCACGCATATTTTCGCTTGTTTTATAATGTCCTGCTTATGAAAATGTGACCAACCTGTTTTACTGGTAGCGTAATGCTTTAAAACAATCCACTTTCCCAGGAAGACCGTGAAAAGTGCGATTTACAGCAGGGGAAACATACATTACATTACATTACATTCATTTAGCAGACGCTTTTATCCAAAGCGACGTACAGTAAGTGCATACAGAGACATCATCAAGATCACTACAGAACAGACAAGACAAAGCACATCCTTCCCATAATGTAGCAGCTATCCCTAGTAATACCTGCTCCTGTAAAGCGCACATGCAGATAATGGCATTAAAATTTATTGTGAATTAATTGTGTAACGTGCTGCAAATTTGTTTTCGTTTCTAATTAGACACTTAGTTCTCTTTAAAATCTTTTGTTCAGTTATGGAATAACAGGTGAAATCAATAAGCTGAGAGTATAGAAACCTTGTCACTGTAATTTAAAAAATATGAAGGACGAAGAATAGCTAAGGTTACAATTCAGTTAACATGGTGATCAACATAGGCTATCGAAAAAACCTTATGCACAGCGAATCCGCTGTAGCCTAGGCTATTTGAAAAACAATAAATGCAATATTCACTGGACAAGGTTTTGAAGTTTTTTCAGTCAAAACCATTCTATTTACTTACAGGCTGTAGGCCTAGAGAGCTGTAGCTATTGTAATGACGTCTGAAGCGCGTTTTCAGAACTCAAATGTCCGTCTATTGCAGTGCGCGAGTTTTCCATTGAATGACAATTCACGCATTAGGTGTAAATGACAATTCTCGCATTAGGCTTGATATAGGTGTTATCAGCAAAGTTTTTAATGGATAGCCATTGTCCCGTAACAGAAGATTGTCCCCCCAGAAGATTAGGCTACAGGAACTATTGGCAAATATAACTTGATCCAGGATAATTGCGAATAGTCTATACATGTAACCTTACCCGTACCATCGCACATCGCCTGGATGTTGATGGAGTGGGCTGAAAGCAATTTAATGCGGCATTCCCCTTCGCTGAGGGACAGGTCTATGTGGTCTTTGACCTATGGACCCTTTTATTATTATGCATTGTTTGATATAGCCTACACAATAATAATATTTCACATTGTAATCTTGATATTTTAGTCATGCTTGTGCGCGCCCCTGTGTGTAACAGACAGGAGGGTGTACGCGCGTTGTGCACACGCCTATGTAGATGCACTTATGTGCGCCGTTAAAATAACATGTAAACAACTGCGACGTGACTTTAGACCAGGTTTGTGGTGGTTTTAGCGCAAGCGCTTTCTGCTGGCTCAAGATAGGAATACGCCAAAAATAAGCGAACGAATAACCCTGCGCTGGGTGTCAGATAGCAAAGACACTTGCGTTTGGGTTAGCGCCGCTTAGCGCCGGGTGTAAGATAGGGCCCAAGGTGTTTATATCTTTTTTTTAATTTTAATTTTTTATCTTTGATTGCTTGAAAATTATGGATGTACTAAAACCTTTGACCGGTAGGGTATCAGGTTATAGATGTAAGACTCAGTTCTGGCACTCAGGTTGAGCTCACCAAAACTTACTACTTAACAAAAAAAACTCAAATTTTAACAAAAAAATTTAAATGTTTTACTCAATGTAAAGGATGCTGTACATTGGTGAATGAATCAAGGATTTCAAGATATATTCTAAGTGGGCTCTCAGTCCAAAATCCAAAAACATGTATGTGCCTAAAATAATATAATTCACAAAAAACAATTGCACTGTTGGTATGGAATAGTGTGGATTATGAAGGGACAGAATTATTGATATAAAGAATGACAACTCCTTCCTTACCTTTTTTATCAGGCTGTTTGTTTACAATGACAGTAACGTTTCCTGCAACATTACATCCATGTAACTGTGGTGCTACAGTGCTGCCTCCAGTCTGAGCTGTAATAGAGGAATGGAGAGAGGCTGATCCTAGATCAGTAGGTGTCTGCACTCTGTGGTCCATGGTACTGGCTCCAGTCTGAGCTGTGACAGAGGAATGGAGCGAGGCTGATCCCAGATCAGTAGATGCCTGCTCTCCTATTGGAAGTGAAAGCAGATCTTGGTCAAATATTTGTGTGAATTTGAAATACTTTAACCTGTTAGATACCAGTAACATTCCTGCAGATTACTGACCATTTTACTATATTCAGAGCAAATTATCTTCTGATATTGTACGTTTTGGTTAGTCATGTATTTCACTGAATATTTTCAGAGATCTGCAGGAGTTTCAAATAGTCTCAGAATCTAAAGACCATACGCATTTTACCCAGGACTGAGGTCTGATGAAAAAACTTGAAAGTGTTTCCATTTTTTTTAAAGGGATTGCCAACTCTGCTGAAAAAGTGGTTCTTTATTTGACATTACTCCTCATTATTAAAATAATCATCCACCAAGGTTTAAGCCTTTAAAAACGTCTACAGCTGAAAAAAATTAAGATTGAATCGTGTCACTCTCTGTCGACTATGCAGTTCTCAGGACTGGGTGGGCGTGAATGCTAGTTAATATCCAGGCCATGCCCAAGAGTCTCTAGGCAAATTATGTGCAGACTTGGAAATGCAAACACCGTTTCGCAAAACAAACAATAGCTAAATAGCCTAAAAAAGAAAGTGTGTGGTGCAAGTTG
Organism: Synaphobranchus kaupii; assembly: GCA_029718625.1. Lineage (NCBI taxonomy): Eukaryota > Metazoa > Chordata > Actinopteri > Anguilliformes > Synaphobranchidae > Synaphobranchus > Synaphobranchus kaupii. Next base: position 6,061,103 of record CM056380.1, read on the forward strand.
CAACCGGACCGTATGTTTGAGCCACTGAACTAAAGAAGATCCGTTCACATAATACTAACGTTAAGCTCAGAGACGCACGTCTTTCAAATAGTAACGTTAGGGCAGAAACATACCTCACTCAAATATACGAGCGTAGACGCTTCGAGCTACGTGAACAGTTTTTCTTTTGCCATGACATTTGTGAAAGACAAACCAGAAGAAAGAACAGATCGAACAAGAAAGTTGTTTACTGTTGTTTCCTGCTATAGTGTCCCTCGCTGCAATGCTCTGGCTTGTCTCTCACAAATGTCATGGCAAAACTGTTCAGATTCAAACATGAGATTTTCGGACATAGACAGTTGTGTATGATCATAATCTAACCCAAAACATCGGTTTTCAACGGGAAAAGTCGTTTTTTGACTGCAGTATCACTTTAAGTGCGTTTGGTAGTGGATGCTACCGGTTACCTTAGAGTTGCGCTAGCATTAGCAACGTGTGTATGTCCAAAAGAAGGGACAGCATGGAATTAGCTGAAAATGGTTTCCATCAATCAACTACATCATGGGTAAGTTGTAATTGAGACATTATGTCCAAAATTCCAAACTATCCCTTTAAATTAGATATGACCGTGCGTTCAAATCTCAAACCGACCCATATTTGCTGGAAAAAGAAGTTACAATTTGCTTTTTTCCACTAGGGCGCAGCCATCTTGGACCAACTGCGGTCATGACCTCACTAGGTTGATTGGTCTCAGCTGTTCAATGTATTACTATGGGAGAATAGCTGACTTTCAGTGAGCTCAACGATGTATCGTGAAGAAAAAATAAAACAAAAAACGCACAGACGGTCTTCTTGTATTGCGCCGAGATGCTCAAATTAGTATTACCGAACAAAACTTAATTTAAAACTTAATTTCCATGAACTGCTTCTGACCATACTAATGATGTGGCCTGACGAGCCAGCAACTGCAGCACCGCTGCATTGTCTTGATAAACGGTTTGGGAGCTAAAGTCGTGTCTAGGTAATATTGCCTATATAAAATAAGCATTAGCTTGTGATGCTAGGTCGCGGTAAGTATATATTTGCAGGCTGGTAACTAATATATCAAGGCAATGCAGCGGCGCTGCAGTTGCCGTCTCGGCTGGCCACAGCCAGATGAGACGGCAACCTGATAACTCGAGATGTAAAACAGAAGTAGGGACTTTATGCACCTTTTTTGATAATGTGAGAAACTCAAAGAATTCATTCTGCAAGAAAAATAATACTAAAATTAGAGGTTGACAAATTACCTTGTTTTTATCTGCTTACCTTTATTCCCAATGTCACTCTCATCAGATAAGGTTATTAATAATTATTACATACTTTGCCAATAAATGTATTCTTCTAAAATGGAGAAACGAAAAACTCCCAATATTTAAAATGTTTCTAGACCAAATTGTCGACTTTCTGCCAATGGAAAAACTGACACGAGAATTACAAAATCGTACTTCCACTTTTGAAGTCTTATGGTCTGCTCTAATTTTGTATATAGTCAGTGTGAAATGAAACTAAACTAAATTACACTGATTAATAAACTCCCCAAAAATTGTTTGGAAATTTGTGTTTGGTCAATCATATCTCTGTTGTCACTGTTTTATTAGCATTGTATCTTATATCGTTGGAAAGGCTGTTCATTTCCCTTTAAAATGGTGTCCCATTTGTCAGGGTCATGCATTTGTGGGATGAGCAGCACAGCTGATTATGTGGGTGGGGTCCCAAGTGAAATGTGCCAAATTCCCCTGCCGATGTCAAACGGTGTATTCTCCTGTTGGTATTTACTTTATTGTTTTGAGTTGTTTGGGGCATTGGATGATTGAACTCTCTAGCAGTAACAAGGAACAAACAAGACATATTGGTAATTTTACACTTTATTCATTGAAAAAACAGTCAGGAGCCTCAGTAGCGGGTGGTCACTTGTGGGGTCAGCTCGGGTGTGCTGTACGTGCTAGAGTGACCAACGCAACCACGTTGGTTGACCTGCGACGAATCCTGGTTGAGGAATGGAATGCCATCCCACAGCAACGTGTGGCCAGCATGAGGAGGAGGTGCCAGGCTGCTGTGGCTGCGTATGGTTCTTCCACCTGCTACAGAGGCTCCTGACTGTTTTTTCAATGAATAAAGCGTAAAATTACCAATATGACTTGTTTGTTCCTTGTTACTGATAGAGAGTTCAATCATCCAATCCCCCAAACAACTCAAAACAATAGAGTCAGTACCAACTCCAACAGGAGAATACACTGTTTGATATTGGCAGGGGAATATTGGCACATTTCACTTGGGACCCCACCCACATAATCAGCTGTGCTGCTCATCCCACAAAGGCCTGATCCTTACAAATGGGACACCACTGTAAAGGGAAATGAACAGGCTTTCCAATGATATAAGATACAATGCTAATAATACAGTGACAACAGGGATATGATCGACCAAACACACATTTCCAAACTTTTTTTGAGGAGTTTATAATGACTATTCAAGTTCAATCCTACCACTTGTTGTTAGATGTATAATATGTTGGGTGTATGAAGTGTATGTATGTATGTATAACAAATGTAAGAACTTGTGTTGATATATGCTAACCCTACCGCGTGGAGACCCAATGCGCGAGCGTGCTGTGGGCATGTGCGAGTACGTATACACCTACACACAATGTATTGTGTGCGGGTGTATGGGTAGAAGTATAAAATTGTATGGGTCCAAATCGTGGCCTTTAGTACCTGACGGCCTCACAGGCGTTCAGCAGACTGTACAGTTTATTGTATAACTTATGATATGAGTTGTAACGGGATTGGCAATCCATGAACTCAGCATAACATGCTTATTTTTTGTTTTACATGTTTTTTTTTGTGTGGGGACTAATCTACATGACAGTAATTTGCACACATATAGCACTGACACTCACGCCATGGCTTGAGACATCGGTGGAAGCTGAATACGCAGCAGCCAGGCTCCCTGGCTGTTGGAGAAAACACACACACACATTCTTATACAGAGGAAGTGTATTGTACTCTTTGTATTATTTTGGTAAAGACTTCAATAAAATGTATTGGAACATAATAAATAAATAAATAATCGAGAGAATATAGCAGAGAGGGGGAGAAGATTTCCTGTATCATAATCTTACACGCCCGTATACCTTCGAAAAGGTGGAAAACCCGTATTTTATACAGGCAAACCATATGGGTTGACACCTATGCTTGCAGGTTGTGTGATTGCCTACAGCCTTTGTAAAATGAGTAGCCCACATGGCGTGGATAACTACATGGACAGCGTGTGATTTTCTGTTTGCTGGCCGCATCATTATAAGCCCAAATGGGGGCTCGGCAGTAGCTTGAGCTAGCGTGTGTGTGTGTGTGTGTGTGTTGTGTGTGTCTGTGAGTGTGTGTGTGCCAGAATTAGATGATAGTAGATTTTAAACTCACAAGTTGCATACTGTACAATCCTAGTTGCCCTCTCATTCCTTTAACACGGTGATACATTGTTTCATTGATTCTGGTTAGTGGGCAGTACTACTACTAGAGAGTACTAACGCCAAAAGCTATTGTTTTGATATCTGATGTATTTTCAACACTATTGTCTTCCAAAAGAAAAAAGATCTGGCAAAAAGTTTTGTTATTTTTACTATGTGATGCAACCTTGCGCACTTTTCAAATTAAGTATTCTTAGAACTATTCTTTTTACACTGTATAAATTAACAGAAACATTGATGCATCTTACTATTTTTAGGATTGCTCTCCCATCTCTGAACGAGGTCATTTCTGTCAATTTTCTTTAAGATCTCCAGTGTGAGCTCCACCATCTTGTTACCATAGGAACGCTTCATCAATTTGACAACACCGGTCACATTTTTGTCTTCCAGTTGACCCCGTGGAATGGGTTTACATCCTTCCAGCACTCTTTCTTCGTTGCTCAAAATTTTTTTGAAATTTTCTAATTCCTCTTTTGTCAGTTCCTTCAGAATCTTCAAGACCTGGCGCGCCATCAGAGACACCTAAGTGCAGGGCAGAAGGTAGTCGGTAAATCAGGAGCTAATATTTCTGGATATTTACACTTGCAGTAATGCATGTTCAATGGAGTCCTGATTTCACACATAAAGTCTTAAACACATAAACATGGTCTTTGTCTGGATGTTGGTCTTATGCAAGTTCTCTCTCTCCAGCATGCTCAAGATAATAATCACTCCACTCCACCTAGTCTGTGCCATAAGGTTGCCACTGAGGAGAATTTGTTGATTGAAATTTTTTTTCCAAATGAAAACTGAGTGTAGTATAGCTGATTTACCCACAGCTTACTGTGAACTACAGTCAACGTTCATTACTAGGGATAGCTGCTACATTATGGGAAGGATGTGCTTTGTCTTGTCTGTTCTGTAGTGATCTTGATGATGTCTCTGTATGCGCTTATTGTACGTCGCTTTGGATAAAAGCGTCTGCTAAATGAATGTAATGTAATGTAATGTTAAACATTCTTTTAAAACATTTTGTAATCTGCCATCATCAATGCCCCAACAATGTTGTAAAGTGTTGCAGTCCGAGCGTTCCATCTTTGTGAACATGCAACGTTACAGGAGCGTTCTTGAGAAAGCCATTTTTAACCTACCATCAACATCCTGACAAATGTCCTAAAAATGTTTCACTCAGAATGTTCAATATTCAGATTCAAAAACATTATTGTCCATTAATGCAGGCAAATAATGGAAATACGTATTTGGCAAAGTGCATAACTCACATAAAAAGACAACACACGAAGATTAAAAAAGTAGACAGTTAAATGTTAATGTCCACAGGTTCCTACTTTAATTGCTGTTGAGCTGGCAGTGGCAGGGGTGATAAATGATATTTTGGATACACATACATCTCATAGTGACTAAGAAAAATGGTACATTCCAGATATTATCAACCTGTTCTGAACACTCACATTTTCACAGAATTATATAATCAGCAGTTGTTTTTATATAAGTGTTTGCTTGTTATCATAACACAGACAATTATAATTAAAAACTACATTTTTATGGCCCGTGCAGGCTATATGATCATTTTATAAGGCTGGAACCATCAAAAAGAATTAGGTAAGGCCTGAGTCAAATGGTTTAGTTGAAATTCTTTAACTCTTTGTCTGGTAAAAAAAAATCCTTGGATTTCCACAAATATCCAGCCTTTTTTCACATGACCGTATTTATGGCTACTAAAATGTTTCATTGAAAATTCGCAGGGGTCTGCAGGTGCGTTTTCAAACCTTACCTGCAAAGGTTTTTCAAATACTGTACACATTCGACCCAAGGATTGTTTTCCACTTTTGTTTGGTGTAACTTGTGGTCTTTATTCCATAAACTACAATGAAATGCCCATGAGGGAAAAAACAGCAATGTGCTCAGGGCATATGGGGAGACATATGTTACCCATGTGACAGCACACAAACTACTCCTTACTAATGGATCCTGCACAGATAAGGGATAATAGTCACATGTCAAAAGCACAGGAGATAATCGTGTGATCTTTATCTAAAGTCTGCATTCCGCTGATGCTTTTGGTCACACTCTTCATTATGTGAACGCACATTCCACCTGCACTACATTCCAGGAGCGACAGAGAACGCACATTCCACCTGCACTACATTCCAGGAGCGACAGAAGAGCCGATCTAGAGGTTGAGCTCTCACAGGACAGGTGGACACACAGGTTAGACATCCATCTCGGCTCTGTTATGCTACTAAACTTTGACTCCGACCTTCCTGGTTATCTACCTGAGAGGTGGTTAAACTATTCCCTCCAATCATGAGTCAGGCTAGGAGTTTATATCCTCCAATCATGAGTCAGGCTAGGAGTTTATATCCTCCAATCATGAGTCAGGCTAGGAGTTTATATCCTCCAATCATGAGTCAGGCTAGGAGTTTATATCCTCCAATCATGAGTCAGGCTAGGAGTTTATATCCTCCAATCATGAGTCAGGCTAGGAGTTTTGCGCATGTGGTCTGTCAAGCCAAATTACAAAAGGATCCTCACCTGGATAACTTCAGTTAACTACGAACCCGAAATAAGGGTCTTTCTGTATGTATTTTCAGGGTGACATTGTAAAATATAATTCAACAATAACCACACCCAGTGTACTCTTGGTAACCCTTCATTTGGAGCCCTCCGCAGCTGCATTCATATCATTTTTGTATGAGACTGACTTGCTTTACCAGTTCAGTTGGGACCAAGCTATAAATTATTAATTTTTTTTTTTTAACGCAGAAAAGAATGTGAAAGAACTGGTTATTGATCTCTTATTTAAGGACCATGCTCTCTGTGGGTCCCCTGACAGCTCAATAAAGATTAGACGAAGTGATGGTAGTCACATACGCAGAACACTCATTAATTTGTGTTCTTTCTCTTTTAACAGTTCGAATGCACTTAGATGAGTATTCCCTCTCTCTCTCGAACTCGGTCTCTAATCTCATGCGAGTTTGCTCATGCTTAAACAAAAATATATGCACTTTGACTACTGCAGTGTTCCCCTCAGGATTTTCTGAAACTGTGGTGGGTGGACCCTGAACTTCTAGAAGTTTTTGTTCATTTCAACAGCTAAATGTATCAATTTGGTGCTCTTCGAGATTAAAATTTTAAGACTAGATCCACAATTTTTTGTTATTTGAACATGGGGAATGGAACATGTAAAATAAATACAATTTTGGTTAGCTGACTTTTTTGGATAGACAGCTAGCTAACATGCACAAACGTAGTCAGATGAAAAATGTTCATAAAGTTATGGTCAGCTTACAAGACCATACAGAAGCTACCACAATGCATGTTAACCTGTTCTGCCCCGAACCTGCAACCCTGTGTGACTGAACTTGAAAACTGGACACAGAAGTGGGTCACATTGTGTACCGCAATTTGGAGGAAGTGGCTCATCGTCTGTCAGTGTCCCAAACAGGTTCATCATCTTACGGCAGAGTTGGGCAACCTTCACATTTACTGCCCCCAAAGTCTTAAATGATACACTTGCAGGGTTGCCTGTGCAGGATATTGCCAATCTATTTGGGGCTGGTGAAAGAACAGCTCACTGCAAAATGGCAGAATATGGCATCAGGTGATTGCATCTGAAAATCATGGCATGTCAGTCTTGGGGTTGAGTTAAAAAGGATAGGGTACCCCCGACTTTACGGTTTTATCCGCTTCAGTCTGACAGTTAGCATCTTTAAAGCACCATGGGCGACATCTGATGTCAATATTAATTTTAATAACTAACTATGTTGTATGACAATGTGCCACTAGCCTACTGCTAGAGATTTGTGAATCCCAAGTGTATGATGGTCGCAAATCATTAATTCTGACCTAAAATCTTACGGGTCTCTGACTTGTTCAACACCATTCACGATGACGAGTTAGATGCCATGGTACATGAGATTCTCAGACAACATCCAAATACTGGATATAAAATGATGCTCGGACATCTCCAAGCTCGAGGCATACAGATTCGAAGTAAGTGAATTAGCCTACCTCATGCTTTTACCTATTCACTTGTCCTGCTTAGCCTAGACTAGCCTACTGCATGATCATGGGATGGATAAATTAAATGTTGTGCCTTGATGCTGGAAAGCCCCACATCATAACACAGTTGTTCTGGAGTTTATCACTATTGTCATTTCTTAGTTATTGATGAGATTTGCTCGAAGCCGGTTTTAGAAATCAAACAGATTAAAAAGTGGGGCCTGTTCCAGAAAGCAGGATTACTGGGTAATTACAGTATCCAGTTACTGATTAACTGCACTGAGTAATCCTGCTACCCTCCCAAATCTGGAACATGGATTGGAGTAAAAAGAGCTGTTCCGGATTTTACTCAGTGCAGTTATCCAGCTACCTCAGTAATCCTGTTTCTGTTACTCAGTGCAGTTATCCAGCTAACTCAGTAATCCTGCTTCTCTTACTCAATGCAGTTATCCAGCTAACTCAGTAATCCTGCTTCTCTTACTCAGTGCAGTTATCCAGCTACCTCAGTAATCCTGTTTCTGTTACTCAGTGCAGTTATCCAGCTAACTCAGTAATCCTGCTTCTCTTACTCAATGCAGTTATCCAGCTACCTCAGTAATCCTGTTTCTGTTACTCAGTTGCAGTTATCCAGCTAACTCAGTAATCCTGCTTCACTTACTCAATGCAGTTATCCAGCTAACTCAGTAATCCTGCTTCTCTTACTCAGTGCAGTTATCCAGCTAACTCAGTAATCCTGCTTCTCTTACTCAGTGCAGTTATCCAGCTAACTCAGTAATCCTGCTTCTCTTACTCAGTGCAGTTATCCAGCTAACTCAGTAATCCTGTTTCTGTTACTCAATGCAGTTATCCAGCTAACTCAGTAATCCTGCTTCTCTTACTCAGTGCAGTTATCCAGCGAACTCAGTAATCCTGCTTCTCTTACTCAGTGCAGTTATCCAGCTAACTCAGTAATCCTGCTTCTTTTACTCAGTGCAGTTATCCAGCTAACTCAGTAATCCTGCTTTGTGAAATATCCCCCAGGTCACAGTTATGAATGAAATATATTATATTATATAATGAAATTTTTTTTTTATATATGGGGACTTGGCAGGTATATTTGGGACAGGAAACTCTTCGTATAATAGTCATCAGGTGAGATTACTCAAACAGTACATCAGTAATGTAAACACAAAATTAGGACATTTTCTCCAGGACCATGTTCAATATTCCAGTAAAACAGATGATATCCTTGTTCAATATACGCAGGCACAAATATCACTTAATGCAGATGTTATGCAAGGACTTTTTAAAATGATCAAACAGACAATTCTGCTTAGCCGCTGCAGGACACATGTGGACAATGGTACAGGATTTTGGAACTAATTTAATTGCCAATAGGTTTCCAAGGCACTTCATCAAAGAAGAAGACATGCTGAATGCCTGGGGAAACTGTAATTTGGGTACAAGGGAGAGTTTTGGGGCAAATCTTAGTATGTGCGCTGACGTTGATGTTAATTGGTATAACTAATTAATTGGTTAGCAAGATAAGTTTTAAATCAGTTGCCTGATTCATTGTGCAGTAAACACAAGATTCAAAGAGAAATGTTTTTCTTGAGTAACTGGAAGAGTTTATGCATTTACAACCAAAGAAACAGTACCCATTTCACTTCAAGGCTTAATTGTGTATTTGACAGGAAGGTCTGGGTATCAATTGATAACAAAACTATTTGTGGCAATTGTGCTGAAAATAATGTAAAAGAAGGTATTTGTGAACGTAAAAGGTACAAACAGGAATGCACACCGCCGGTAAAATTTCAACACATAGTTAAGAATGCCATCACTGTTCCACTCTCATACAACCATACAACACACACATTGATGTTTGTTATGGCCATACCCATTTACACAGACAAAGATGTATAAGACCTTTAGCAGGGTTAACCTGGGGAAGTCGCATCACAACACATTGACTAAAATAAACAGGGATCAAGGCAGGGGCGTCAACAGAGGTATATGTTTAGGGGGGCTAAGCCTCTACTAGGGGGGTCTGGGGGCATGTACCCCCAGGATAATTTTTTTCAAAAAAGCAGTCACTAAATGGTTGTTCCCCATGAGTTTTGAGAGCAGAAATAAGCCTAAAATCAATAAATAATTTAGTTGTTGAAAATAATTTTCTTTAAATTGCTTTCATATAGAGTTGGGCTGATGTACAATACCCTACCATCGTTTATCAACTAAAATTTATCGGCATCAGCAATGGTTGACACGTCGTGATGTCAAAGACGATGTGTAGCCTATTCTAGTTTGACAGCTTATAGCAAATTGACTCAATGGCAGTGGAATTAATATAGGCCTGGCCTGTAGATTAAATTTAACCAGCGATTTGTTTTTTATTGCAATTAAAAACCAGATTCCATACCTTATATCTAAATGTTCATGTACGCATTGATTAAATTTTAACTTGTGATCACCCTTCATGAGCAGGGAATCATGTTGGGGGTGGGATTCCCTCAGAGTTATACTCTCCCGAAACTTCTCCCTGTCATATGCACTTTTGTAGCTTTATCAAAACTTCCTAACTTTATGAGTCAAATAAGTTACCTACGTAGCTAACTGTAAACTAATATCTGTCTGTGTTATCCAGGCTATCGCAGTAGCCAACACCCGAGAGGCTAGCTATACCACATTGCAGATGCAGCAAGTGGGTTCCGTTTTAAAATTAATTTAGCTGCTATAATAGTAACAGGCAAGCTTCACAAATTCCGTTTAGGCATTTTAGTTGAACAACTATAGTTAGCCTTTCTCATATAAACCTAAAACTTGAACCAATAACTGTTAGGCTATAGACTACAGGAACTGGAGAGGCAATAAGCGCCATGGATTTTCAGCAACTAACATTAGTATGGTTCCCGCATAGGCTAATGAATAAACTCCTTTTTCTAGCAAACTAAGTTTCTAACTAAACTTACAGTCATATTTCCAACCCAGTTATACCCATAATACATACAATATAAGTATAAGAATCAAAGCATGATTTTACATGATACAATTAAACAACGTTATAGTCGAGTTGTTTTACACATCGTACGCAGACTCTGGCAGGTCAACATATGACTCTAAATAGTGGAAATTGTAGGCTACAATTGATAAGTAGTTTGAACTTACTTATTTTTTCTACATGGTATGGATCCAGCCCAGCAGTAGCACTTTAGAGCAGACCTATGGAGCAAACGCTTTCGTAGCTAACGTTAATGTTAGCTAACTGTAAATTCCGTTAATGTTAAGTAGTTTATGTTGTTATCGAGCTCAAGTACTAGTGCTTGTTACAGCAGCATTGGAACTTTCATACTACAACCCAGTCTCTGTAGCGGCCATTTGAATTGAGCGGTCACAGTGCTCCACTGCTCCGTGCACGCACCACACTACCACAACAACTCGATTAAGCCTCCCCAGGGTCCTAGCACCAGACTTTTCAGTGTGCGTCATGATTCTGGAGTGTCGATGGCACATTTTGTCAAATCAATCTGAAAAAAATATAAAGATTAAAACGAGTGGCATAAAAAATATTTAGGGGGGCTACAGTAAATTTTAGGGGGGCTAAAGCCCCCTAAAATAGGTCTGGCGACGCCACTGGATCAAGGTCTAGTAGTACAGAATGGCACAGCAATGATGGCAGTGGAAAGCTTAGAAGGCTGTGATATCAAGTAAGATGTAATCATGTGCCCAGGCGATAGACTTAAACCAAATTTAGGATGTGGCTGGGCTAATTCAACCAATTTAGACTGTTTTATCTAAACAGAGATAGTAAACCCGGATTTAAAAAATATTTGACTCACTGGAAACAACACATATTGTATGAATGCAAATAATTACAATTTGACTTCAAAAGATCTTGTTTGCATACCACCAAGTAATTAATTATGTGTTCAGGTCAACTATCCAATGGTCATTGGGGGAAAATTGTACTACATAAAAAAACAAGATAGAACTAAATTTAGAAAATGCATATGCAGAATTTCTACAAGCAGCACCTTTACCTGAGATTATTGACATTTTGCAATTAGAAGATAAAGAGCAACAACTAAAATCCCAGATTATTAAGCTAAATGCAGCTGAGAGGGGTTTGATTCAGATAAAATATTTATCTGCTATATTTATGCCTGCACAAGTGGCAGAGCATCCAATAAAAGTCAGAATTGTGTAATTCTGTAAATTGAAATGGCATTATAAATGTCATTTGGCTTGATCAATATGAGTGCTTAAAAATATCAGACATCAAAGAAAATAAGAGACATCGGAAAATAATGACAAAGGATGCGAGAAGAGAGGATAAATTATCAGTTTAACGTTATGTCAAAAAAGATGGCTAAAATATTGTTGTTTAACCGCTGCTCTGTGGTTGAGATATTTAGTGGTTTCATTCTCTAACGAAGATCGCAAACTTTACTTCTGAGTTAGTTGCGCTTCTAGGCGTGTTTCATAAAGCTGCACCGTAACGTTTGCATTGGTTTCTGTATTATCAGAACACTTTCAACTGTCACCATTCTCCCCAATCTCATTTAGCCTATACATTTACATAGAAAAAATTAGATCTTTAACGTTACCTCAGGTAACAGATTTGTGGAGTGTGTGGACTTCCCTCAGGAGCCTATAACCTATGGAGGATTATTCAGCTCAAAATTAAAATTAAAATTAAAATTAAAACGAAAAATGAAAATGGAGGATTATTCAGCCTAAAATTAAAATTAAAAACTTTTCATTTACATTAACATTTTCATTTTCGAACTGTATCTATGTAAATGAGGAGGTATGGTCCTCCTATCAGTCAAAGCAAGCAGGGTGGGCCTCATACAGGTTTAGTGCAGTAGCACTTAATGAACACTAGGGGGAGCATAGTGGATTTTTTGTATGACGAAGCCGACTCACTTTCAAATAGCCTACATTAACATTTCTCAATTTGTATAACATATAGTATAGAATTTGGCTGTCGATAGACTTTGTGAAGCAATCCCTTAATGTTAGCTTAAAGTACCTGAGCCAGGTTAAAAGTTTAAACGATCCAGTGACTCATTTGCGGTCTTTTCATTTATTTTAAGAGAGGATTTCATTTATTTCCAGCAGTCCGACACAACCATCCAATCCAACGTTTAACCTGGCACAATGTAGCCTATCGTAGCCTACTACCAGGTTTGCAGAGGTGGAAATTCGAGCGGTCAGAAAGTAAAAGTCCTGCCGTGTTTCTTCCACCCATGAACTCACGATTTCACTAATTAGCATAGTTAGCTCCTACCTCTTGGCTGAAGAATTGTGATAATTAGCAAATCCAGGTGATTGGAACAAATGATTGGGGAGGACTTTCACTTTCTGAACCTGGATTTTTCACCTCACAGGTTTGACCTATAGCCTACACAGCGTAGCGCTGGCTAGCTAGCTCCGTTTCTTTCATAAAACAAGAATACTTTATAACACTGCTCAGATTCTTCATCATTTCATCCATTAAACTTACAAGTGCCCTGAGAGCATAGTATCAAGCATAGACTGTTACCCATCCCTATGCTATGCTCCCCCTAGTGTTCATTAAGTGCTACTGCACTAAACCTGTATGAGGCCCACCCTGCTTGCTTTGATTGATAGGAGGACCATACCCCCTCATTTACATAGATACAGTTTGAAAATGAAAACGAAAATGAAAATGAAGTTTTTAATTTTCATTTTAATTTTGGGCTGAATAATCCTCCATTTTCATTGTTCATTTTCCATTTCCATTTCCGTTTTCATTTTCATTTATCATTTTCATTTTTTTCATTTTCATTTTATTCATTTTCGTTTACGCGAACACATTTTCTATTGTTTTTTAAATGATAGTAGCTTAAATTAGTAAAAAAAAAAATAATAAAATGACGTTTACATTTTATATTTTTAGACATGGGGCGCCAAACTCTGCCTGCCATCATGCGCTGACTGAATGAAAAACGACGGTGTGCATGACGTGACGTTGTTTTGCTATGCGTAGCTGTCTGGAATACATGCTGGAATCGATGAGAATTGATAAGCTCGAAGGTGTAGGCTACGATTCCGAGGAATCTTACAACTTGGAACCGGTTCCTAACGGGCTCTCGATTCCCACCCCTAGCTCGCATTACGTTACTAATGTAACAAAACTCATTTTTCATTTCACAATTAACACCATATACTGTTATACTGAAATAAGCGTGTTAATGCGATTATACTTGCAGATTCCCATCACTGCTAACACCTCTTCACCGGAAACTTATCTCTTCTTTCGATCCCACTCCACTATAGGCTACTTACTCAGTTCTTTTATTCCATTGTATTCCTTCTTTTACACCCTTCTTTTTACCCTTAGTCTTTATAAAATTGTGTGCTGGCTTCTCCATTACTATGCCCCTGATGACAAAGAACTTTCAGTTTTTCTGCTGCTACCTGTATGTGCAGGGATGGGTGTGGTGAAACCTCTTCTTCTGAACCTCTTCCAATTTCACCAGGGGAAACATTCTTTAAATGTATTAGTCTGGTTTAAAGGGGAATTCACACCTCAAAGAACCAGAGAACATCAGGGTAACATTGTAAAACATGCACCAGTTTATATAATGGTGGAATCTCTGACCCAAATTAAAAAGTACTAAAGGGCATTTCTTCTTCATCATAGACTATGCATTGGTTGTTAGTTCTCTTGCCTTTGTAGTGGGATACCATAAGCTAACATTATATTTAATTTCCCATTCAGTAACATGAATGATCCTAAGCTAAGCACAGTTGTGTTTGCTGTTCCTCTGAGAGAAAGCCAGTGCAGGTGGACATAGGAGGACTAGAGGGACAGCTATTCTAAAGAGCGATAGCCAGTGCAGGTGGACATAGGAGGACTGGAGGGACAGGTATTCTAAAGAGAGATAGCCAGTGCAGGTGGACATAGGAGGACTGGAGGGACAGGTATTCTAAAGAGAGATAGCCAGTGCAGGTGGAAATGGGAGGACTGGAGGGACAGGTATTCTAAAGAGAGATAGCCAGTGCAGGTGGAAATGGGAGGGCTGGAGGGACAGGTATTCTAAAGAGAGATAGCCAGTGCAGGTGGACATAGGAGGACTGGAGGGACAGGTATTCTAAAGAGAGATAGCCAGTGCAACTGGAAATGGGAGGACTGGAGGGACAGGTATTCTAAAGAGTGATAGCCAGTGCAGGTGGAAATGGGAGGACTGGAGGGACAGGTATTCTAAAGAGAGATAGCCAGTGCAGGTGGAAATGGGAGGACTGGAGGGACAGGTATTCTAAAGAGAGATAGCCAGTGCAGGTGGACATAGGAGGACTGGAGGGACAGGTATTCTAAAGAGAGATAGCCAGTGCAGGTGGAAATGGGAGGACTGGAGGGACAGGTATTCTAAAGAGAGATAGCCAGTGCAGGTGGAAATGGGAGGGCTGGAGGGACAGGTATTCTAAAGAGAGATAGCCAGTGCAGGTGGACATAGGAGGACTGGAGGGACAGGTATTCTAAAGAGAGATAGCCAGTGCAGGTGGAAATGGGAGGACTGGAGGGACAGGTATTCTAAAGAGAGATAGCCAGTGCAGGTGGAAATGGGAGGGCTGGAGGGACAGGTATTCTAGAGAGAGATAGTGACCCTACAATTAGAAAAAGTGAAACATTTCCTTTTTTTATATTTTCATAAAAGCCGTACACCTTCAGGGTACAAAGATTTCCTCCAGGTCTTTTTTGACCCTGCAGTTAAAAATCAATTACAGATTAATTCAGAACAAATTTACACACACACTACACAAACCGTACACACGTACACGCAAGTGAGAAAGAAAATGTGTGTGCTTATGCTTGAACTCAAGACAAAACAAAAAGTTTCTTGTGCATGTCCAGCATTAACCCTGAACACTGCATAAAGACAATTTCTCTGCACAGTGAAGTAGGGAAAACACAGTTATTCACCAAGTTATGAGTGACAGGTTGTTTCTTCGTGCAAAATTAATAAAGAGGTTTGATCATAGAGGGGCAGCGAGGGCGGGTCGTTTTTGACGCTGAGGACACGCGGAGGATAAAGACATCACAAGGGGTTAAGACTCATCCATACCTTTACCAATATGGCACAAAAAGTAACTACAGAAGGAAGACTTCTGTTTTTACATAAAAATAGCCTCTGAGCCATTTGTTACTTATTGATATAACTGGCAACAGTTGATATGACATGGAATAATTTTTATATCCTGTCACTTACTTTCTGCATTTTCTACCTACTATTACCTTCCATACTTCCTCACACTTCTCTACATACAATTATCCTCTAACTCTCACTGGCTTTTCACCAGTGTCATTTCCTCCTCTCTGTGTCTGAACAAGATCCTCTGCGTCCCCCACAGTATTGTGGAACAACAGAACAGTACCTTGCATCAACATACCTTCTATGCAATATCTCAAACCTATGTCAACAACAACAATCAATGTCAACAACATCTCAGAACTTTTTACTTTCTTGTACACATCCTCAAACCTTTAAGTTGAGCCATGAAGCACTCATCTTCCATTTACCCATTCTAGGGTTCTATAATTATTGCAGTCATAATGACCTAATAGCAAATAACTTCTGCCTTTTAAAATGACAGTGTCAATATTACATATATAGAGATATATACACACATATATACACACACATACATATACATAGATATAACAGTGAGGGCTGCTACCTCACAATTACACAGATTTAGAAAAACTTCAGTTTTCAGTTGCAGTTCTCCTATCTTTCCCTGCCTTCCATTGTTCATTAATCCCCTGAAGGGCAGTAATCTGGAATGCGCCCGGTTTCTACGGTCCCAGGGCCTGTCCGGGATATGTCGATCCCCTAAACCAGGGGTTCCCAAACCGGTCCTGGGGACCCCCTGTGTATGCTGGTTTTCGTTGCAACCACAGTTGCAATCCCAGAATTTTAACAAGCTGTTAATTTTTCTTAATTAGGTGCTTTTTATGTTTGGAGGAATTATTCACCCTCTTAAGCCACATTATGTCAGAAATAGCTATGCATGCCATGTAGAATAAAATCCCCCTGTGCTTATTGTGCTATATTGCAACAATTACATAAAAAGAGCTGACAAAATTATGTATTTTCACTCAAATTAAAGAGTGAAGTGAATCAATAGGCTCCTAATTAGGTTGTTGAACACATGCGTTTAACTCATAATTTTTTCTTTAAGCTTATTAACACAATGCAGGTTTGGCTCGTTATCATTTGCTTTGTGTTTGAATTCTTCATTATCTACCAAATGGTTAGTTTTAGTGGCCATGTGTTCACACTTTCACCAATTAGGAGCCTATTGATTCAAATCAGTCTTTAAATGGATCTGTTAAATAATGTTCTTATCTTTTTTAAATAATATAGCACAATAAGCACAATATGAACATGGGGTGTTTATTCTACATGGCATCCATAGCTATTTCTGATATAATGTGGATTAAGAAGGTAAATAATTCCTCTTAACATGACAAGCAACTAATTAAGAAAAATGAACAGCTTGTTAAAATTCTGGGATTGCAACTGTGGTTGCAACGAAAACCAGCATACACAGGGGGTCCCCAGGACCGGTTTGGGAACCCCTGCCCTAAACAGTGTCTACATGGTGAAACAACAAAAACGCTCCCTAGTATATGCTACTACGTAAAATAATTGTGTTACTCACCACACCAAGGATAAAGAAGCAGGAGTTAAACTGACCAGAAAATCCCTGTTATGAGTATCCTGTCAATTACGCCAAACTGTAAGGAATTTTGTTAGACAAGGATGCAGGAGAAATTAGCGGGTCAAGAAAAGCAGACACCCTCCTGCCGGAGGAATCACGTCGGTCGGACCTGTCACTGAAACTTCAGAAACAGCAACTGGAATCACGTCGAGGTCACCACTTGTAGAACCCGCACAGCAAGACCAATGAGGGAATAGCTGGAGGGGAAGGAGCAAACGTGTTTTTCCTCTGCTGTTGTGATGTAAATAAAAAGAGTTTAGTGATTTATCCTCCGTTCATGAATAGAGCACAAGTACATTTAAGAATATACCGGGTCCGTCGCCATGAGTCAGATATGAATGCGCTGCTCCATATCCCGCTTAAGACAGGCCTGAAACGGATCAGTACGATTCTTATTATTCTCCGTTCGCAAACGGGGCCATGTTGTCATCACGGATATATCCGACCTGTCGTCCAAATGTCAATATTCTAATGGGAGCATTAGAACATTCACAAAGGAGCTGAACAACAAATCGAATATATCTATGATCACAAAAAGTAAGCATAACAGTTACTATTGGTTTACTCGTAATTATAGAATCTGCAATCTGAAATGAAGCAATCATTCATTATTAATGTTTATTATTTTATGTTGTTAAAAACATTGAACTATAAAAAAACTCATGTTTTTGCACCAAGAAACACATATGTTTAAATTTACATTGTGTCCTATATGTGCTGTAGTTATGTGGTTTTGGGATGTGTGTTGAGCAAATCTAAGGTGTTATTCTGAATTGGATGGGTGGATCCTTTTACACGAATAAAAATACCCACTGGTGATAAAAACACCGTAAAATGGTAACGCAAGTCATACTCAAGATTGCTCTGCTGCCCTGCGGACAGAGGAGGCGATCAATTTGGACGAGACCACGTCCAGGCGATAAACCCTGAGGGACGAAGCCCTGCCAGCCGCAGCACAATCGTCAGAAAACAGAGCACCATGAAATTAAGCCTTCATCCAGCTCACCCTCTCGGTGAGGATGACCCATACCCATACTGTGGCATGTTGACCCATATGAAATAGAACAGGGTTGTCTGTGTAAAAATGAATCCTGAACTTATACCATAACAATTAGCCTACATTCAACCAATGAAAACTAAATTTACTTTCAGAGAGCATTAAGGTATGAGCAGGAATGGTTTCATTAAGAGCAGGAATGGTTTCATTGCTCTAGAGCAGGGGTGTCCAATCTTATCCGGAAAGGGCCGGTGTGGGTGCAGGTTTTTGTTTTAGCCCCGCACTACAACACCTGATTCAACTAATTAACTAATCATGCTCTTCAATCAAGACCTTGATAAGTAGAATCAGGTGTCATAGTGCTGGGCTAGAACAAAAGCCTGCACCCACACCGGCCCTTTTCGGGTAAGATTGGACAGCCCTGCTCTAGAGTAAATCTAAGATAAGCATTCAGTCTTGGGTGTGACCACATGGGTTCAAATATCTGTTTGCATTAACATATCTCACTTGGAGGTTGGGTGGGGTGATAATCAATTATTTTATTTACTTTAGAATAAACAGTGTAAACCTACACTAATCATTGTACAACAAAGTAAGATCCGACACTTTTGGTTTGATTTGACTAAACCTTTCAGAAGACATGAACATCAAAATGTACTAAACCTAATAGCCCAAGTACTATTAAGTAACTATTCACATCAAAGAGTTAGAAAGGCCTACTGACCACCAACACTTTCCTTTCCACTCAAAATCAAAAATAAATATTTTTGATGAGTCCGGGTAAACATCAAGTCTCTTTGCACAATCTTTCTGACTTAAAAACTCCCCTCTGTACTCCACCACAAAGTCACCAGAATGTATGGCTTCAGTAGCAAAAACTCCTCTTCCTGCAATGAAAGCAATGGGAATTAGGCTAAATGTTCTTCAGTTCCAGAAGAAACTGGTCAAACGTGACAAAGATCCAGGGTGTATGACCACATTTTAGCTTAAAGGAGTTTTATAGGTTAAAGGCAATAAATATAAACTTGAGTCACCAAGTAATTCCTCGCAAATCATAAGCGCTCCACGTAATGAATCTCTCCATTTCTCTGAATTTCTTATTTTACGGACCTGATGGATTGGTTTTTGAGGGAAACATGGTACAGTTTCAATTTCCCTCCAAGTGGAAGATCCTAGATTCTGTCCAAACATGCAAAACATTACGGCTTTTCTGGAAGCTTTCTTGTATTTCACTTGATCAGTTGACTAAAATCTGTTTCTAAGAACATTAGAGGCAAGAAATAAGCCTTAATCTTGTTAAATCTTGATTTATTTTTGTTGCACAAACTAGTTTGATAGAGTTTTAAATCTGAACAGTTCCCTCTCTTGTTCAGTTAGGGTTACATACTGTATGTTTAAACCTTTAAATCCAAATTAATGTGTGGGGCGGCAGTGTAGTATAATGGTTAAGGAACTGGACTTGTAACCGAAAGGTTGCAGGTTCGATTCCCAGGTAGGACACTGCCGTTGTACCCTTGAGCAAGGTACCTAACCTGAATTGCTTCAGTATATATCCAGCTGTATAAATGGATAAATGTAATAAGAAATTGTGTAAGTCGCTCTGGATAAGAGCGTCTGCTAATGCCTATAATGTAATGTAATGTAATGAGATACACATTACACATTCCCAGCGATGAATTGCATTGCAAAAGTGATTATGTAGTCCACCATGGACAGACCAAACTCCTGTTAAGATATCCTGTTAAGCTGTAACAGAAATAATACAGCCAAAACAGAGGAGAGTAAAAACAGCACACCAGTTTAAGATCAGTCACATAATTATTTCATAGAGCATTTACATGCACCCTAATAATCTTTACTTTAACTACTGAAATGGCAAAGTAAATGCTTGAGGCTTATATCTTAACCTTAGATTTCTGTCAGTACACTAAGTACGGGCATGAGCTGGGAAAAGTAGTGCTATATGTAGTGTCCCGAAGACCACCAGTTACTAAATAAATCTATGTAAACCAGGCTGTTATAGAAATCAGGTATAATTACTGTCATATACCAATTAATCCCAGTAATCCTAGTATTGTATGCATATAAACACACTTATTGGCTTTATACAACGTCTTAAAAGTACATGACTAAGAATTCATCAGAGCGTGGTCAACAAACAAAATACCCTGCCCTGTGGTGATTACCTATATGCACACTAATCTGATCAAGCAAACCACTGCACTTATCAAAAATACTAAAATAGCAAGACTGCTTAAAACCTAAAATAAGAACAGTTAAGTCAAGAGGTAATAGTGATGCTATTTTTACCCAATTTATTAAAAATTTATTATAATGTTTTTCCCTTAACCAATAACATTAGGCTACTTAATGTTTCGTGCAATTCGTATTTACAAATTATGGTATTGATACGTTTTAATACATGGCAAAAGATTGTTGTGAAATGACCTATCTTTGAATGAATGACCTATCTTTGTATGCTGGTTTTCGTTCCAACCACAATTGCAATCCCAAAATTCTAACAAGTTGTTAATTTTTCTTAATTAGTTGCTTTTCATGTTTAGTGTAACGTCCCGTTCCCATCCTGTCCGTTTTCCGTGTTTTGCCATGTCCCTCCGTTTCATGTTTGATTCCCTTGTCCGTGTTTTCCCCCTTGCTGCAGACACTGTCCGTTTTCCGTGTTTTGCCATGTCCCTCCGTTTCATGTTTGATTCCCTTGTCCGTGTTTTCCCCCTTGCTGCAGACTAGGGGCCCTATCTTGGCGATCTTGGCGCTTAGTCTAAGCGCATGGTGTAAAGTCCATTTTGGACGTGTCCAAGTCCACTTTTGCTATTTTAACGGCGTGTTTTTTTGGCGCTAAGCACGGCGCATGGTGCAACTGGGCTGAACCTAGTCACTTCATTAATTATAGGTGTGTCTTGGGCGTGACATGCAATAAACCAATCAAAATGTCATATCCCATTCCCTTTAAAAGCCTGCTTTTCCACCTTGGCGGATTGCTTGATGGCGAAACAGACATGCTCGTGCGTGTTTAGTGTGATCAAGGAATAGGCTAAATGGAGTATGATCAATATTATTCGGACTAACCATTAGCCTATGAGTTCCCGGTAATTCTAGACAGGGCTGTTATTTTACAAAATATATGCAGTTAAATTTCGTTAAAAGGACCTGCAACAGCTGACAATAAGCTATCAATGGCTTCAGTCTCGCCTTAGAAAACGCCAAATTAGCCTGCTTGTTCAGCGAATTTCGTTTGATTATGCAATGAAAGTGTCAAACATCAATTCCAATAGGCTGTTCTCATGGAGTTCTCGAAGTTCAAGCTTCATCCAAAGTTCATTAGGCTACCTGCAAAGTAGGCTAATATTGATTAATAATATACATACCGTTATTTTGCCTTAATGATGACACTAAATAGCCTACAATAAAGCTGTCAGGTTCGCAACCCATATGTTCACGCATATTTCCCCTTGTTTAATAATGTCCTGTTTATGGAAATGTGACCAACCTGTTTTACTCGTAGCGTAATCCTTTAAAACAATCCACTTTCCCAGGAAGACCGTGAAACGTGCGACTTACAGCAGGGGAAACAGAACATGCAGCGCACGTGCAGAGAATGGCATTAAAATTAATTGTGAATTAATTGTGTAACGTGCTGCAAATTTGTTTTAGTTTCGAATTAGACGCTTAGTTCTCTTTAAAATGGTTTTGTTCAGTTATGGAATAACGGGTGAAATCAGCTGGGTTTTAAACGGTGAGAGTATGGAAACCTGGTCACTAATTTAAAAAATATGAAGGACGAAGAATAGCTAAGGTTACAATTTAGTTAACATGGTGACATCTCCGTTTTTTAACCATAGGCTATCGAAAAAAACCTTATGCACAGCGAATCCGCTGTAGCCTAGGCTATTTGAAAAACAATAAATGCAATATTCACTGGACAAGGTTTTGAACTTTTTTCAGTCACAAACCATTCTATTTACTTACAGGCTTTATTCATAGATAAATAGAGCTGTATTGTAATGACATCTGAAGCGCATTTTCAGAACTTAAATGTCCGTCTATTGCCGTGCGCGGGTTTTCCATTGAATGACAATTCACGCATTAGGTGTAAATGACAATTCGCGCATTAGCCTTGATATAGGTGTTATCAGCTGCTTTTTAATGGATAGCCATTGTCCCGTACCATCGCACATCGCCTGGATGTTGATGGAGTGGGCTGAAAGCAATTTAATGTGCATGGCATTCCCCTTCGCTGAGGGAAAGGTAGGCTATGGACCCTTTTATTATTATGTATTTTTTGATATAGGCTACACAATAATACTATTTCACATTGTAATCTTGATATTTTAATCATGCTTGTGCGCGCCCCTGTGTGTAACAGACAGGAGGGTACGCGCATTGTGCACACGCCTTTGTAGACGCACTTATATGCGCCGTTAAAATAACATGTATACAACTGCCACATGACTTTAGACCAGGTTAGTGGTGGTTCTAGCGCAAGCGCTTTCTGCTGGCTCAAAATAGCAATACGCCAAAAAAAATCCTGGCCACTCCTCATCTTAAGACCAACACGCCCAAACGGCGCAAGAGTACATGCTAGTTAAGCGGCGTGAGCGTTAGGCGTTATAATGCGCCTACCGCCGGGTGTAAGATAGCAAAGACACTTGCGTTTGGGTTAACGCCGCTTTGCGCCGGGTGTAAGATAGGGCCCTGGGTGTGTTCCCTCCATTTGTTTCACTCCTTTTCCCCACTCCGGTTTCAACCTATCTCCTTTCCCCGTTGTTGCATGCATTCCGCACCCTTCAATTGTTCAATTACCCACGCCTTCATTCTCATGCTTTTCCTGATTGTTTCCCATTACACTCCCCTATTTAACCCACCTGCTGTCTGCTCTCCAGGGCTGGTTCATTACCTTTGTTGTTTACCCCTTGTTGTTACTCTGTAACATTGTTCATTTGTATCCTGGCCCTTGAATCCCTGTCCTTTGCTGCAACTTCAGTTTGGTTCTGTCTCGGGGCTTTATTGCTCACTGCCTTCTGTTGTTGCTAACCAGTCCTGTTTGTTTGCGGTTGTTCTTGCCTGTCTGTTTAACCCCCACTCTACTGTTTCTGCCAGTCTGTAGCTGTTTACCACTCCCTGTTTGTGTTGCGGTACCTTCCATCCTGTCCAAAGTCCAGCCCTGTTCCGGTTTGGAACTCCAGTCTCCTGTACCAAGTCCAGTTCCGGTTTGGAACAACTCCATGTTCCGGTGATCCAGTTCCTGTGATCCCGTTCCTGTTTCCTGTCCTGCCCAGTTCCGGTTTGGAACTCCAGTATCCCGTTGGACTACCCAGTCCAGATCCAGTCCAGTTCCGGTTTGGAACTCCAGTTCCTGTACCAAGTCCAGTTCCGGTTTGGAACAACTCCATGTTCCGGTGATCCAGTTCCTGTGATCCCGTTCCTGTTTCCTGTCCTGCCCAGTTCCAGTTGGAACTCGAGGGTTCCGGCACCAAGTCCAGCTCCGGCTTGGAGCACATTCAAGTCCCGGAGTATCCCTGACCTTGCTATTATTGTTGTGTATTATTCTGTGTACAGCTTGGGACTACCCCAAGCTGCAATAAACTCCCTTTTCTGTCTCCCTGCCTCCTGGTCGTTGCATTTAGGTCCAGCCCTTATTAGGTTCGTGACATTTAGAGGGATTAGCCTATTTACCCTCTTAAGCCACATCATGTCAGAAATAGCTAATAGTACAGATAGTATGCAGAACTGCAGAAGGGGCTTACAGCTTGCTGGGCGGGGCTTACAGCTTGCTGGGAGGGGCTAAGCACTAGTGCGCATGCGGATGGACCGAATTTGTGTTGCCAGAACTTAAGCAGACGAGCAGACACTAGTTTGTATGAGAGAGTCTCTCTAGCTCTGGTTTAAACTTTCATTCGGTTGAAGAAGAACCAAATATGGCTTCCAGTGAAAAAGTACCTTAAGGGGCACCTTCGCTATTTTGGACATTAGGGCCTATTTTCGGTCTGTCATTTGCTTCAGTGTTGAGCTAACGTTAGCTAGCTTGTTAGCATGTGCACTAGCTAGCTAACGCACGTTAGCTAATATTACCTGTAAACACCCAACCCACCCCAACTATGTGAATGTGAGGTTGCCATCATTTTGGCCGCCAAGTTTTGAGGAAGACTACTTATTAATGTTGAACTAATGTTAAAGCTATGTTAAACACGAACCATTTTCACAAGGTGGTCAACTTCACATTCTCTATAATGTCCACCGCAATACACATTGTCAACTTCGTTGTAAAAAACACATATGTTGGAATTTGTTGCTTATTCAATCATCAAAGCCACCTTGAAAATATGTGTAATGCTAAAA
The DNA here is from genome assembly GCA_029718625.1 of Synaphobranchus kaupii. Taxonomy (NCBI): domain Eukaryota; kingdom Metazoa; phylum Chordata; class Actinopteri; order Anguilliformes; family Synaphobranchidae; genus Synaphobranchus; species Synaphobranchus kaupii. The sequence goes on from CM056380.1 coordinate 6,085,678, forward strand.
CGAATCCCGGTGCATAGTGCACACAACTGCGTTTTATAAGCTTGAGCAACATTCCTCTATTTTAGTCCAAAATGAGAAACATGACTTGATGCTCATATAGCATAGTGAAAACAGCAGAATCAGTTAGAGGCCGCTTATTGTTACATTTGTGACCGCAGCTGGTGTTTTGGTCCTTAAGTCAATAGGTCATTTTTCAGGTGTTTTACAGATTATGAAAATGCAGATCCTAAGCTTTCAAATGATGTGTCATGCATTGAAATCTGAATATAGTGGAAGAAGATATGCTTATTTGAATGTTGGGACACCTGACCTTGACATTTTGAAAGTAATTATCTTCTTTTTTTCCAGGACCACATAACAATACAGAGAGGCCGTTCACTTCCACCACTAGTGAAGTGCACATCCTGTTGCAGCAGCTATCACTGCCCGTTTTGTGGGCCTTCCGTTTTCCACAAAGTATCTGGATTCGAATCGAATATTTGCATCTCCATGAGTTCCTTATCAAAACAATAAGAAACACAAAATAAACGCTTATCAAACCCATTGTGTTTACTGATCAACCATATATACAGAATAAACCATTAAGAGGATATTATAAAAGATGACAGATCAAAGAAGCACATATACCTCTCCCAACAGTTTATCTGGTAAATCCCTGCACAGCCACAGACACTAAACCGAAAGGAGCTTTAGCTGTCATGACATAAAGATGCCAGACATCCATAAATCTGCTTATAGATCTGTTTGATAATGTCTAGCTCAGGAAAGGCTAAAGTAATCTTGTGTGCATTTAACCTCCTGCTATCCTCAAATTTACATTAGGTTTCCTTGGTCAATTTGACCCCAGCAATTTAAACCTCCAGAAAATGATTAAAATGAAAATTGTAACCAAAGTTTGTCAGGTAGGCCTACTTTACAAAAAAATAAGTTAGAAAAAATATACCCATGGGGTGCATGGGGACCCTTCCTACTACATCACACTACCAGTATACCCAAGCTGGTCTCCCAGCAAGACCATCACATTACCAGCTTAGTGAACATCACTTCCCAGCATCAGGTCTTCTGATGCTGGCCTTCTCTGTATACTACACGTTCACAAGAAAAGATTTGGGGAGACTGCATTCTCATTTTGTGCACCCAAATTGTGGAATGCACTGCCAGCTTTCATCAGGGATGCAACCTCAGCAAACATTTTCAAATCAACTCAAAACTCATTGTTCCAATATTGCTGCTATGTTTTCTCTTGTCATCCCTTACCCTAACCTGGGTTCGTTGTCACGATCCAACTCACTGACTGAACCCAAACGCACGACCAAGAGACAGAGAAACAGGAATGGGTATTTATTTAGAAAGCTTGGGGCAGTCCCAAGCTGTACATAGGCAAAAACACAATACAAGGAATGAGGAAGTCTTTAGACACAGCTACGTGCTCCAAGCCGGAGCTGGACTTGTTCGACCACTCTTGTTCCAAACCGGAACTGGACTGGAACTGGACCGGGAGGTCCAACGGGAACTGGTAAGGCGGACACAGCAGACTGTTCCAAGCCGGAACTGGACTTGGGTTCCGAACCGGAACTGGACTGGACCGGGAGGTCCAACGGGAACTGGTACAGCGGAAACAGCAGACTGTTCCAAGCCGGAACTGGACTTGGGTTCCAAACCGGAACTGGACTGGAACTGGACCGGGAGGTCCAACAGGAACTGGTACAGTGGAAACAGCAGGCTGTTCCAAGCCGGAACTGGACTTGGGTTCCGAACCGGAACGGAACTGGACCGGGAGGTCCAACAGGAACTGGTACAGCGGGAACAACAGGCTGTTCCAAGCCGGAACCGGACTGGAAATGGACCGGGAGGTCCAACAGGAACTGGGTTGAGGGACAGGCACGAACCAAACTGGCACAGGTACTGTAAGGCAGAGGTAGGTATTAGGCAGGACACGCACAGGGTAAGGCAGTGAAGTGGAGCTCTGGTTAGCCCGGTCTGGGTAGCTGGACTACAGCGGAGCCTGGGACCGTAACCGCAGCAAGGTGGGCGCCACGGCCGGACAGGAACCACTGAAGGGTGGAGACAGCACACCCAGCTGCGGGTGCAACGTTAGAAGAGAGCTGAGGTACTGCAACAAACACAGAGAGTGGAAAAGCTGCAGGCTGGACGGAGCTGAGGTGGATAATAGAATGAGCGAACTTAAAATAGGCAGACAGGACTGAAGCAGTTAGGACAGGAAAATCTACAAACTGTGAGTACCGGTTACAGAGTAGAAACAGGAATCTAAAGCTTAACTGAGCATAAACGGACAGGACTAAAGACAGGAGACCAAGACCAAACGAAGTACGTTAACGAACTGGCGCTGAATAGCAGCCTGTCGGGGGTTTAAGTAGGGGAGTGAAATTGAAACCAATAACGAAAGCGTGAGGAATGTGACCGCGGGTGATTGAATAATTAAACAGGTGAGGAATGCATGCCACAAGAGGGAAAGGGGATAGGTGAAACCAAAGTGGGTAAAAGGAGTGAAACAAACAGAGGGAACACGCCCAGTCTGCAGCAAAAGGGAAAACATGGACAAGGGAATAAAACATGACACGGAGGGAAGGGGTAAAACATGGAAAACGGATAGGAAGGGAACGGAACGGAACGTTACATTCGTATCCCTTTCCCTGATTGCTGCTATGTTTTCTCTTGTATTTAGTATCCTTAGTATTTTAGTACACCACTATGTCCTGTGTATCTTGTGTATTTGCACCATATTATGTGAATATGTTATGTGTATCTTGTATATTTGCACCATACATACATTTTAGTATTTATATTTCAGTACTGCGTACCTTGTGTAGGCTACCTTGTGTATAGTTGTGTATACCTTCTGTATCATTGCTGCTTGTGACATTTGTTGTAACCAGGGGCACCATTGTAAATGAGACCTTGGTCTCAATGGGTTTCCCCTGGATAAATAAATGTTAAATAAAAAATAAAAATGAATGTATTAATAATTTCTGAATGTATATCTTTGAATGTTAGTTGATGAATACATGTATATATGCGAACTAATACATACAGAAGGACATAGAATATCTATTAATGCGATGTTAATACTAAATAAACTAAATAAAGAATCTGGAAACCCAAATTCGGTCCATCCGCATGCGCACTAGTGCTTAGCCCCGCCCAGCAAGCTGTAAGCCCCTCAAGCCCCGCCCAGCAAGCTGTAAGCCCCTTCTGCAGTTCTGCAGGAATCCCCTGTTGTGGGGGGCTCGAGGGAGGTATTTCCTATTCCCTTCTGGGGAGCGCAGTGACTGTTATGCACACTAGAGGGAGGTATTTCCTATTCCCTTCTGGAGAGAGTGCAGTGACCGTTATGCACACTAGAGGGAGGTATTTCCTATTCCCTTCTGGAGAGTGCAGTGACTGTTATGCACACTAGAGGGAGATATTTCAAGGTAAGTATGTGATTCTATTTCAGGTAAGAAACTATTACACAACCAACTAATAAAGCAAAAATTATAATAAATAATATGCCACCTAAATGACTCAAAGCTTAAGACTGTCATGCAATGATAAAAGCTGTCATGCAATGATAAAGTGATGTTTGCTTTTCAAAATCACATCATCCAACAGCATCTATCAAGGTTACTATGACGTATGTCTGACTTGATTTATATTTAACTCATGTCAATCTAACAATGAATCACTGTCAATCCAAGGAACTTAATTGAATTTGTTTTATGTCAACTAGACAAGACTACAGTTATAGGACATAGGACCATGTGTTTTGTTCCACAGAACAACAATAATAGCTAATAATATAATTAAATCGTGGGGTTACGTTATTTCACCTGATCTTTGAGGTAAACTTCCGTGGCAGACGTTAATTAACCTAGTAACACTAAATTAGCCTATCAGAGACGGTAGAAGGGAAATATACCATCTCTATTAAAAGCTAGCGTTTCACCTTTCACGGTTTAATTAAATTTAATGCATCTGTCTTACCTTGAAAAATCACGTTAAAGCAGCGACTGTGTTCTTCAGAGTCGCTGCCACCGGCAGCTGCCGCGATGCGTTTAAAAGCAACAAAAAGTTGCGTTGCCACAAGAGTTACTCTTATGAGAATATATGTGAGAGTGAGAATACATGTCAATGAAAGTAAGAATATATGTATGTGAGAGGTCCAAAATGAATTACGGCCTAAACGGCCCCTCATAGAAAAAATGTGTTTTTTGACATTTACTATCAAAAATGTGTCCTAGTGGAGGGTGGGGTGGGTTAGGGGCAGCGGGGAGTGGGGTGGGGTAGGGGCAGTGGGGAGGGTTTGGGGCAGTGGGGAGGGTTTGGGGCAGGGGGAGTGGGGTGGGGCAGTGGGGAGTGGGGTGGGGTAGGGGCAGTGGGGTTGGTATAGGCAGAGCCAGCCTGTGGGAGAGGGGGGTGCTGTGTGTGTGTGTGCGTGCGTGCGTGCGTGCGTGCGTGCGTGCGTGCGTGCGTGCGTGCGTGCGTGCAACACTGAGTTGCACCGTAAACTCTTGTGAAACCCACGCGCCGCTGCTGGAAAACATCCTCGGGGAAACACTGGATGCTGCAGGAGTAGGTTTGTAAAACCATTGCTTTGAAAGGTACCAAAAAGAACTGCTCAATAGTCAAGTAGTGACTCTCCTAAATGTATGGAATTGTGGTTACACTACAGTAACAGAAGCAACCACTCAGCAGATACTGCGTAACTTGTTCTGTTTCTCATACTGGATCTCATTTACACTACTGTACATGAATGTCAAGCTTCAACTGTAAAGATTGCAGCCCCAACCTGATCTACTCATATTGAGCCCAGACATAATCCCCTAGAAAATATGAAATAACTAGTACTACTATATCACTGGAGTTAGATCATGCAAGAATAAATCATAACAGCAAAACAGTCAATACTTTTATAATTCAGGTTTAATCATTGAGGATCATTGTCTGCAAATAAAGAAAATTACAGCAACAGGTTCAAACTAAATAAACAAGACAATAAGGAAACTCAATCCATTAATGTTTACAGTACAGAAAGGAAATAAGTACACTGCATTAATGTTTACAGTACAGAAAGAAAATAAGTGCACTGCATTAATGTTTACAGTACAGAAAGGAAATAAGTACACTGCATTAATGTTTACAGTACAGAAAGGAAATAAGTACACTGCATTAATGTTTACAGTACAGAAAGGAAATAAGTACACTGCATTAATGTTTACAGTACAGAAAGGAAATAAGTACACTGCATTAATGTTTACAGTACAGAAAGGAAATAAGTACACTGCATTAATGTTTACAGTACAGAAAGGAAATAAGTACACTGCAGTGATCAGTCTGAATTCTGCCAATCACCTGATTTTGCCCATAGAAATTTGCACATTGGAGCTCATAAAATGCATGTTTAACTTGGAGTTTGTCACTAGCTTCTTTTATACAAAGATACAAAAGACTGAATTATGACTTCAAAAGCATTTTACCCTGCCAACTTTTACCAATATCACACTCTTAATATGTTACATTTCATGTTTTAATCTTCACAAGTACACAAACACAGCTTGAACATTTACAATATAAGTTTTCTTTAGAAAACGTTTCTGCTATCATAATTAGATAGCAAGGGCTTAACCTGAACCTGCTAAAAGATCATATTGTTATATACAGCGTTTAAGCTGTACTGACGTTAATATTGGGTACAGCTGAAATTGTGGTTGTATAAAGGCTGGGTCAGGTTTTGGTCATAGTTGTGAATTGGTTTAGTAAGGTTGGGTGTACATGCAAGTGTGTCTAAAATGGTCTATGTGTGTGAGAGAATTTCACAGTATATGAGAAAAACTGTGTGCGAGTGTGTGCGTGTGTGTGTATAAGAGGGCGTGTGTGTGGTTGGGTGTGAGAGTTTGCATGTGTGTGTGTGTGGGTGTGAATGTGTTTGCGTGTATGAGAGAGTGAATGTGTGTATGTGTGTGTGTGCACAAGGATGTGGATGTGAGTGCGTGCGAGAGTGAGAATGTATTTGTGCGTGTCTGCATGAGAGAGAGTGTGTGTGTATTGGCCAGATGTGTATATGAAAGCGAGAGTGAAGGTGTGTGTGTGTGTGTGTGTGTCAGAGAATGTGAGGGTGTGTTGGTGAGAGTGTGTGTGCGTATGTTTGTGTGTGTCTGAGTGTGAAAGAGAGTGTATTTGTCAGATTTGCATGTGAACGTGTGTGTGTGTGGTATGGTGTGTATGAGTGTGTGTGTGTCGGTTTGTCAGTTTGTGTACGTGTGTGTGTGTATGGGAGGGCATGAGTAGGGGTGTGAGAGAAAGACAGTGTGTGTGTGTGTGTGTGTGCGCATGTGTGGTTGTGAGGGAAAAACAGTGTGTGTGTGAGAGAAAGAGACAGTGCATGTGTGTGTACATGTGTGAGTGTGTGTGTGAGAGTGTGTGTGTGTGTGTGTGTGTGTGTGTGTGTGTGTGTGTGTGTGTGTGAGAGTGTGTGTGTGTGTGTGTGTGTGTGAGACTCTACTCCAGTTGGCAGAGGGACACTGAGGAGTTCTCCACTCTAAATACAGCACAGAGGGGTGTGTGTTCAGTGAAGTGTGTGTGGAACAGGAGGGTCAGTGTGTCAGAGTCAGAGACGCTGTAGAAGGACAGAGTGCCAGCCGGACGGTCCACATACACTCCTACCCTGTACACACTCTCTCCTTCACCATCATCATCATCATCACACACTGTTACTCTGCGGTAGGGGGAGGGGAGGACATCTATGTCTATTGGGTCCCCAAAGTACATGTCATAGTAACGGAGTCCATCACTGTCTTTACGGCAGCACAGAGCCCAGGATTCTCCAAACTCACTGCCATACTTTCCTTTCCTGCTGATTCCTTTGTCTGTCACTGCTATACAAACCTCTCCAACCTCCTCAGACACACTGAACTCAGCCTCCCAGTAACAGCGCTCACACACACTCTCTCTGCACATAACCTGGGGCACAGACTCAAATCTCTCTGGATGATCAGGATATGGCTCCTCTCTCCCCGGTGTGTGTGTCACCTTCCTGTTCCCGTCAGACAGAGACAGCTCTCTGTGCGCTGTGTTTGGATCCAGTGTGAGCTGACAGCCGTCTGCACACCAGAGACATTAATGAGATTAATTATTATTATTAATATTCACCTCATTATGTGTGTGACAGAGAAAGAGCTGTGATCGTACCTGTGTGTGTGTGTACAAGTGTGTTTCTCTTTGTGTGTGTTTATGTGTGTATGAGAGAGACATTTTTGTAAAGTCTCACACACACACACACACACACACACAGCAGTGTGTTCTGTATCGATACAAACTCACATTTCCTGGGTCCTGGTTTGGTCCTGTTCTCTCCTCCATGGTCCACACTGTACAAACAGCAGAACAGAGAGAGTGTGTGTGTGTGTGTGTGTGTGTGTGTGTGTGTGTGTGTGTGTGTGAGAGAGAGAGAGAGAGAGAGAGAGAGAGAGAGAGAAAACACATTACTTATCATATTATACATACAGTAATTACATATTGCTTATCGGTTATCTGATTATTATGTCAGTATTTACAAGCTACGCCACAGCGCTTACAATGCCCCCACCCCCCAGAGCGCACCCCGACCAACACAAGCCCAGCTACACCACAGCGCTTACAATGCCCCCACCCCCCAGAGCACACCCCCACCAACACAAGCCCAGCTACGCCACAGCGCTTACAATGCCCCAGAGCACACCCCCACCAACACAAGCCCAGCTACGCCACAGCGCTTACAATGCCCCCGCCCCCCAGAGCACAACCCCACCAACACAAGCCCAGCTACGCCACAGCGCTTACAATGCCCCAGAGCACACCCCCACCAACACAAGCCCAGCTACGCCACAGCGCTTACAATGCCCCCACCCCCCAGAGCACACCCCCACCAACACAAGCCCAGCTACGCCACAGCGCTTACAATGCCCCCACCCCCCAGAGCGCACCCCGACCAACACAAGCCCAACTACGCCACAGCCCTTACAATGCCCCCACCCCCCAGAGCACACCCCCACCAACACAAGCCCAGCTACGCCACAGCCCTTACAATGCCCCCACCCCCCAGAGCACACCCCGACCAACACAAGCCCAGCTACACCACAGCCCTTACAATGACTCCACCCCCCAGAGCGCACCCCCACCAACACAAGCCCAGCTACACCACAGTGCTTACAATGCCCCCGCCCCCCAGAGCACACCCCCACCAACACAAGCCCAGCTACGCCACAGCGCTTACAATGCCCCCACCCCCCAGAGCACAACCCCACCAACACAAGCCCAGCTACACCACAGCGCTTACAATGCCCCAGAGCACACTCCCACCAACACAAGCCCAGCTACACCACAGCGCTTACAATGCCCCCACCCCCCAGAGCACAACCCCACCAACACAAGCCCAGCTACGCCACAGCGCTTACAATGCCCCCACCCCCCAGAGCACACCCCCACCAACACAAGCCCAGCTACACCACAGCCCTTACAATGCCCCCACCCCCCAGAGCACAACCCCACCAACACAAGCCCAGCTACACCACAGCGCTTACAATGCCCCCACCCCCCAGAGCACACCCCACCAACACAAGCCCAGCTACACCACAGCCCTTACAATGCCCCCACCCCCCAGAGCACACCCCCACCAACACAAGCCCAGCTACACCACAGCGCTTACAATGCCCCCGCCCCCCAGAGCACACCCCCACCAACACTAGCCGAGCTACACCACAGCGCTTACAATGCCCCCACCCCCCAGAACGTGCCCCCACCAACACAAGCCCAGCTACACCACAGTGCTTACAATGCCCCCGCCCCCCAGAGCACACCCCCACCAACACAAGCCCAGCTACGCCACAGCGCTTACAATGCCCCCACCCCCCAGAGCACAACCCCACCAACACAAGCCCAGCTACACCACAGCGCTTACAATGCCCCCGCCCCCCAGAGCACACCCCCACCAACACAAGCCCAGCTACGCCACAGCGCTTACAATGCCCCCACCCCCCAGAGCACAACCCCACCAACACAAGCCCAGCTACACCACAGCGCTTACAATGCCCCAGAGCACACTCCCACCAACACAAGCCCAGCTACACCACAGCGCTTACAATGCCCCCACCCCCCAGAGCACAACCCCACCAACACAAGCCCAGCTACGCCACAGCCCTTACAATGCCCCCACCCCCCAGAGCACAACCCCACCAACACAAGCCCAGCTACACCACAGCGCTTACAATGCCCCCACCCCCCAGAGCACACCCCACCAACACAAGCCCAGCTACACCACAGCCCTTACAATGCCCCCACCCCCCAGAGCACACCCCCACCAACACAAGCCCAGCTACACCACAGCGCTTACAATGCCCCCGCCCCCCAGAGCACACCCCCACCAACACTAGCCGAGCTACACCACAGCGCTTACAATGCCCCTACCCCCCAGAGCACACCCCCACCAACACAAGCCGAGCTACACCACAGCGCTTACAATGCCCATACCCCCCAGAGCACACCCCCACCAACACAAGCCCAGCTACACCATAGCACTTACAATGCCCCCACCCGCCAGAGCGCACCCCGACCAACACAAGCCCAGCTACACCACAGCGCTTACAATGCCCCTGCCCCCAGAACGCACCCCCACCAACACAAGCCCAGCTACGCCACAGCGCTTACAATGCCCCAGAGCACACCCCCACCAACACAAGCCCAGCTACGCCACAGCGCTTACAATGCCCCCACCCCCCAGAGCACAACCCCACCAACACAAGCCCAGCTATGCCACAGTGCTTACAATGCCCCAGAGCACACTCCCACCAACACAAGCCCAGCTACACCACAGCGCTTACAATGCCCCCACCCCCCAGAGCACACCCCCACCAACACAAGCCCAGCTACACCACAGAGCTTACAATGCCCCTACCCCCCAGAGCACACCCCCACCAACACAAGCCCAGCTACGCCACAGCGCTTACAATGCCCCCGCCCCCCAGAGCGCACCCCCACCAACACAAGCCCAGTTACGCCACAGCGCTTACAATGACTCCACCCCCCAGAGCACACCCCCACCAACACAAGCCCAGCTACACCACAGCGCTTACAATGTCCCTACCCCCCAGAGCACACCCCCACCAACACAAGCCCAGCTACGCCACAGCGCTTACAATGCCCCCACCCCCCAGAGCGCACCCCGACCAACACAAGCCCAACTACGCCACAGCCCTTACAATGCCCCCACCCCCCAGAGCACACCCCCACCAACACAAGCCCAGCTACGCCACAGCCCTTACAATGCCCCCACCCCCCAGAGCACACCCCCACCAACACAAGCCCAGCTACGCCACAGCCCTTACAATGCCCCCACCCCCCAGAGCACACCCCCACCAACACAAGCCCAGCTACACCACAGCCCTTACAATGACTCCACCCCCCAGAGCGCACCCCTACCAACACAAGCCCAGCTACACCACAGCGCTTACAATGCCCCCGCCCCCCAGAACGCACCCCCACCAACACAAGCCCAGCTATGCCACAGCCCTTACAATGACTCCACCCCCCAGAGCACACCCCCACCAACACAAGCCCAGCTACACCACAGCCCTTACAATGCCCCCGCCCCCCAGAGCACACCCCCACCAACACAAGCCCAGCTACACCACAGCCCTTACAATGCCCCCGCCCCCCAGAACGCACCCCCACCAACACAAGCCCAGCTATGCCACAGCGCTTACAATGCCCCCACCCCCCAGAACGTGCCCCCACCAACACAAGCCCAGCTACACCACAGTGCTTACAATGCCCCCGCCCCCCAGAGCACACCCCCACCAACACAAGCTCAGCTACGCCACAGCGCTTACAATGCCCCCACCCCCCAGAGCACAACCCCACCAACACAAGCCCAGCTACACCACAGCGCTTACAATGCCCCAGAGCACACTCCCACCAACACAAGCCCAGCTACACCACAGCGCTTACAATGCCCCCACCCCCCAGAGCACAACCCCACCAACACAAGCCCAGCTACGCCACAGCGCTTACAATGCCCCCACCCCCCAGAGCACACCCCCACCAACACAAGCCCAGCTACGCCACAGCCCTTACAATGCCCCCACCCCCCAGAGCACAACCCCACCAACACAAGCCCAGCTACACCACAGCGCTTACAATGCCCCCACCCCCCAGAGCACACCCCACCAACACAAGCCCAGCTACACCACAGCCCTTACAATGCCCCCACCCCCCAGAGCACACCCCCACCAACACAAGCCCAGCTACACCACAGCGCTTACAATGCCCCCGCCCCCCAGAGCACACCCCCACCAACACTAGCCGAGCTACACCACAGCGCTTAAAATGCCCCTACCCCCCAGAGCACACCCCCACCAACACAAGCCGAGCTACACCACAGCGCTTACAATGCCCATACCCCCCAGAGCACACCCCCACCAACACAAGCCCAGCTACACCATAGCACTTACAATGCCCCCACCCGCCAGAGCGCACCCCGACCAACACAAGCCCAGCTACACCACAGCACTTACAATGCCCCCGCCCCCCAGAACGCACCCCCACCAACACAAGCCCAGCTATGCCACAGCGCTTACAATGCCCCCACCAACACAAGCCCAGCTACACCACAGTGCTTACAATGCCCCCGCCCCCCAGAGCACACCCCCACCAACACAAGCCCAGCTACGCCACAGCGCTTACAATGCCCCCACCCCCCAGAGCACAACCCCACCAACAGAAGCCCAGCTACACCACAGCGCTTACAATGCCCCCACCCCCCAGAGCACACCCCACCAACACAAGCCCAGCTACACCACAGCCCTTACAATGCCCCCACCCCCCAGAGCACACCCCCACCAACACAAGCCCAGCTACACCACAGCGCTTACAATGCCCCCGCCCCCCAGAGCACACCCCCACCAACACTAGCCGAGCTACACCACAGCGCTTACAATGCCCCTACCCCCCCAGAGCACACCCCCACCAACACAAGCCGAGCTACACCACAGCGCTTACAATGCCCATACCCCCCAGAGCACACCCCCACCAACACAAGCCCAGCTACACCATAGCACTTACAATGCCCCCACCCGCTAGAGCGCACCCCGACCAACACAAGCCCAGCTACACCACAGCGCTTACAATGCCCCTGCCCCCAGAACGCACCCCCACCAACACAAGCCCAGCTACGCCACAGCGCTTACAATGCCCCCGCCCCCAGAACGCACCCCCACCAACACAAGCCCAGCTACACCACAGCCCTTACAATACCCCCGCCCCCCAGAGCACACCCCGACCAACACAAGCCCAACTACGCCACAGCCCTTACAATGCCCCCACCCCCCAGAGCACACCCCCACCCCCACCAACACAAGCCCAGCTACACCACAGCGCTTACAATGCCCCCGCCCCCAGAACGCACCCCCACCAACACAAGCCCAGCTACACCACAGACCTTACAATGCCCCCGCCCCCAGAACGCACCCCCACCAACACAAGCCCAGCTACACCACAGCGCTTACAACGCCCCCACCCCACAGAGCACACCCCCACCCCACCAACACAAGCCCAGCTACGCCACAGCGCTTACAATGCCCCCGCCCCCAGAACGCACCCCCACCAACACAAGCCCAGCTACACCACAGCCCTTACAATGCCCCTGCCCCCAGAGCGCACTCCCACCAACACAAGCCCAGCTACACCACAGCCCTTACAATGCCCCCGCCCCCCAGAGCGCACCCCCACCAAAACAACGGCCCTTTATGCTGGCAAGGCCGATCGTCGATACACAGATGCCATTGTAGATCGGCACAACCCTAAGCTGACTTATGAAAATTATAATTTGAGGCAGCTGCTAGGCGTGATGCACTAGAATTAAAACATCTGGAGTTCCAGGTGATGGAATTAGAGTCTAAAGCAGGGTGGGGCAAACTGTACCCGGCCCGCCAGTCAATTTTAACCGGCCCCTGACGGTCAAAAATAAATTAATCAGTATTTGCCATATATATATATATTTTTTTTTAAATTCCTGCATTACATTATTTTTGAAATGCAGGAATTTTGCCGTTAGGGGGCGCACATTACATTATAGGCATTTAGCAGACGCTCTTATCCAGAGCGACTTACACAGCATTACAGGCATTTTAGCATTTATTTATTTTTTACATATTATCCATTTATACAGCTGAATATATATGGAAGCGATTCAGGTTAAGTACCTTGCTCAAGGGTACAACGGCAGTGTCCTACCTGGGAATCGAACCTGCAACCTTTCGGTTACAAGGCCTGTTCCTTAACCATTATACTACACTGCTGCACGAATGTGAAACAGATACACATGCATCCTGTGAGTAGTGGAGTGAACCTGTGCAAAAATGAGCGGAGCGATAAGGTGCTAAATTGACAGTGAATGCAGAATATTCAACAATGAATGGACAGCAAAATACTTTTTCACAGTGTTTGGAACTAAGGCTATATGTCTACTTTGTAAGGAAAGTGTTTCAGTATTTAAAGAATACAATCTCAGTTGGCATTTTTCTACCAAACACACTAACTATGCTGCCAATCTGTCATGCGAGGAGCGGGCTAATAGAGCTTCCAAACTAGCTGCTAGTTTACAGGCTCAGCAAAATCTTTTTTTTCCACCAGTCTACAATCCAAGAGGCCAGCACAAAGGCTAGCTACTTACTTACTTACACAGCAAGTCATTCTCTGAAGGCGAGTTTTTGAGAGACTGCATGGTAGAAACCGCAGATATTCTTTTTCCAGAGAGCAAGAGCAAATTTGAGAAAATAAGCTTGTCACGCAGAGCAGTTACCCGTCGGGTTGAGGTAATCAGTGAAGACAGCTTGTGAGTTGAACAAGAAAATTGATAACTTCACATTTTATTCCATTGCATTGGATCAAACTGTTCATTTTTGTCAGAGGAATTAATGACAATTTCAAAATTACGGAGAAGCTTTTATCAATGGAGTCAATTAAAGGCACAACAAAGGGCTCAGACTTAATGACAAAGTGTCTGCTTGTATTGACCGCATGAAGCTACCGTGGGGCAAACTAGTAAACGTTACAACAGAAGGATGTCTGAATCTAACTGGGAAAAATGTGGGATTATTGAAAAGAATACAGGACAGAGTGAAAGAAGACGACTCTGCGGCGGGATTCATATTTCTCCACTGCATCATTCATCAGCAAAGCCTGTGCAAAAATGTGTTGAACCTGGATCATGTCGTGAAAGCTACTGTGCATCTTGTGAACTTGATACGTGCGAGGGGACTTAATCATTGGCTATTGAAATTGAATTAAAAAATTGGATCTGCAGGCCCAAGGGAAGAAGCTTGCGGCCAGGATCTGATAAAAAAAAAAAACTGGAGAATATCATTCTGCATTTCCCCCCTCCCTCTACTGGTTTCAGTATTAGTCAAAGCCTAAGTTTAATGCCACCTTTTCACAAAAACAGAAATAAACTCCTTACGGCCCCCACTGAAAGCAGAGGGATGTACCAGAGGTGCAGTGTGGACTCTCTCTGTACTTACAGCAGTGTGAGTGTGTCCAGTTTAGCAGCAGACAGCGCTCTCACTCCTGAGTCTCCTGGGTGATTGTAACTCAGGTCCAGCTCTATCAGATGTGAGGGGTTTGAACACAGAGCTGAAGCCAGAGAATTACAGCCTGCCTGTGTGACGCTACAGCCTGACAGCCTGCAGAGAGAAGGATACACACACCTTACAGCACAATAATATAAACTAACATGGCTGTGTGTGTCAAACACATAGCGGTGTGTTACACACCTTACAACACATTAATATAAACTAACACGGATGTGTGTGTCAAACACATAGCAGTGTGTGGCACACCTTACAGAACATTAATATAAACTAACAGGGCTGTGTGTGTCCAACACATAGCAGTGTGTTACACACCTTACAGCACACCTTACCTGAACAGTTTTTAAATCCTAATCATTATTTAAGAGGATGAACAGGTTCCTTTCATTTGAACAGGTTATCTTGAGGAATGTATAAACTGATATGATTTGATTTGATGTTTCTCAAGAAGATGTTTTGTCCAATTGATTTTTAGATCAAAATATTTAAATGGGCTTTAAAATGTGTGTACGATCCTATTCTACCAAGAGGCAGGACAGGAAGATGTTGTTTGAGTTCTGTGAACTATACAGAACTCTTTTGTCTATTTTCACATTCAAAACATAATTAACATTTGTATTATATTTAGTCACATTGGAGCCCTTTTTGATTGAAGGGGTTTGTGTTTGTCCTCACCCCAGTCTCTGCAGTTTACAGTGTGAGTCCTCCAGTCCAGCAGAGAGCGCTCTCACTCCTGAATCCTGCAGCTCATTGTCTCTGAGCTCCAGATCTCTCAACTCTGAGTGAGGAGAACGCAGGACTGAGGCCAGAACATCACAGCAGCCCTCTGTAAGATTACACCAACCCAGCCTGTGGAGAGACCACACACACACACACACACACACACACACACACACACACACACACACACACACACACACACACACACACACACACACACACACACACACACACACACACACACACACACACAAAATTATGGAGTGTGCACACAAAAGCAGAGAGGGGTTGTGTAAATTTGTTTCATATTCTGACTAATCCACAAAAAAACTGAGGCAATTACTTGGCTCTATTAACCAACAAATATAACTAAATAATAAGGGGGCAATTCAACTCAAGGTTGGGAGCCTACTGCAAAGATTTCATTTCCGAATCCATAAGATGCTAATATCATACAGGACACATTCTGATTTGCAAACATATTTAATTTAATCTGTAAACAAAAGAAAACAAACAGAAGTTATACTATGATCACTGTGGTGAACTTTACCTCACCAGACATGTTTTTCAGTCTACAAACATCAGTACATTTAAAAAAACATACAATCATCATCACTATGAATAGATTACATCTAATCTACAAGAAAAACTCACTAAATACAAGTGTTATCATGATAAAATTAATTTTCTTCCTAATCTTGTAACCATCAAGTACCAATAGCCTAATTCAGTTTTAACTATAACAATTTAGTCTTAAATATGTAAGCATTAAAAATGGAACCACATTCAGTACAAAATGATGCTCTTCCTTATTTACCTCGTCACGTGAGGGTAGACATGACAACACTGTTTAAAATGTGGCCGTTAGTAGAGTCAGTTGGTTACCATGGTTACGACAGTTTGTCTGAGCTGTAAAGGCCAGTTTATAGTCCAGCGACAGAGTGTCGCTGCGACCGACGACGTGCCATGGATGTCGCTGGTCGCAGCGACATTTGGTTTATACTTCGGGCGACTGTCGTCCTGTGGTCGCTGCGACGGTCGCTGAAGATGTCGCTGAGACATAAAATAAATTCAACTTTGACCCTGTCGCTGCCTCTGTTGTTATGGTAACGTTTGTCTCGGACAGCGGAAGCTTCGGTCGAGCTGTCAACTTACTAGCTAGCACATAAGCTAACTGTTAATGGACAGATTTCTCTGTTGGAAAAATATGTGCGTGCAGCCATAGGGTCGGCTTACCTACCCATAGCTTACCTACCTAGCAAGCGCGTGAATATAATTATAAATGAGCACAATTTAATATTATTATTATAAATAGCCTAATAATAATAACGATGTAATTTCACCGATTGATGCTTTGCTAGAGGTTGAGAAAACGTTACAATCCAAAACAAGAAGCAGCTCGCTTTCAATGCTACAATTTAGCCTACGATAATTGTGGTTATTTATGGCGATAATTGTCACTAATTGTGAATGGTTACAAATACACATTTGCAGCTTGACTACACATTTGTAGCGTTGTAGGCGCCTGCGAATGCATTGCAAAGTTATTTGCTTTCACAGTAGGCTAACTTAGATTTGCCAGATTAAATTTAGTGATTAGACTCAGTGACAGCCCATCTGATCCGTGGCATTCTGATAGCGAGTGAAATAGGCTACTCCACATTCTTGAACCTCATTCTCTAACTAGAGAATTGTAGGCTGCTCTCCCAATGAGTCCCGTCTTGTAGCTAGCTATTTACATCCCTAACGTAGGCTATGCCCTCCGTGCTTTTCCTACTAAATAACGTTTAATATGAGTTGCATCAATGTTATATATATAGTATTTAAAATAGTGTAGTATAGCTGATTTACCCACAGCTTACTGTGAACTACATTCAACGTTCATTACTAGGGATAGCTGCTACGTTATGTGAAGGATGTGCTTTGTCTTATCTGTTCTGGAGTGACTTCGATGACGTTTCTGTATGCACTTATTGTATGTAGCTTTGGATAAAAGCGTCTGCTGTAATGACTGTAATGTAATGTAGCCTGATGTTGAGGTTTAATTACAAACGTTTTATTTGCTACCTCGTTCAAAACCCACATCCTAGAAGTGTATGAAAGACGCAGTGAATGACATTTAAAACAATATACGGTGCCCTCGAAATGGACATTTATAAACTTTATTTCTGAGGCCTCCGACAAAAAAGGGGTAGCCAAAAGCAGAAGACATAATGAGATGCCGGTTAGCCTATTAAAGCTGCTTCTTCCTCCACTGTCCCCTGAGTGTGAACTGTCGCTGGAATGTCGCTGGAGTGCGTTTATACTTTTTGCGAACGACAACGACCACAGTGTATGTAGCGCGACAATAGAATGTTTATGAAAGTTCTGCGATTTCAGTCGAGCGACACACTGTCGCTGGACTATAAACTGGCCTTAACCCTTACCTCAGTTCATTCTTTGAAAATAAGATCGATAGTTACAGAGGTAAACAACAAAATTATCTGATAATAAACATTAGCATTTAGCTAATATCTTTCATTCACCGTTTTCATCAAACAACATTACCCTCATGTTGATACTACAGCTGCTGCTGTAATTTAGGGTTTTAGCTTTGGCTTTGACCCTAAATTAGCTAGCCAACCTAGCTAACGGAGCTAGCAAGGAACAAAGCAACTTAACGTTACTAGCTACCACAGACAACCTAAACATAGATGCAGGTATATAAAATAAAGTACCAGTCAACACGAAAGGGTTGCTACCTAACTTGTAATGCTATTATTGTCACACCTGTGATGCTATACCTGCAGTTGAAGTTGTGCCAGAGACGTGTATGAATTTAGCTCAGTCTGGCATGATCTCCTAACAATGCAACTACGGAGCCAACTGAATTACACTGCAACGCCATCTACTGGCTGTATGAAGACACTCACACAACTGAGCATTGCCGCCGACTGTTACTGCAGGTAGATGGACAGTAGGGCTGTGTCTGAATCAGAGCTCTATCGACAGTGCCCTGTCTCCTGCGTACAGGGCACTGGCAGAAGTGTGCTGTTTAATTTGCACTGTTTAGCAGTCCGTGAAACATATCCGCCCTACTATTTTCCAACAGTACTGTGGAAGTGTCGTAATCAGGTCATAAGACGTCCCACTCTTGCGCTGTCATGTCACATTGTGTTTTTGTTGTATTTGAAGGAAAACGTCAGCGAAGCTGCGCCTCATTCTTTTTAAACAAAGCTTCACGACATATTTATGTGACCAAAATGTTTGTGTACTTTTTGAAGTGTGCTCCCAAATGTACTCAGCGAAACCCTGGAAGTAAGTGTGTCATTCGGGTGTTTGAAGTATACTGCAATTCGAAAAAATTTTCACCTACTCAATGACTTTCTCGTCCTATCTCCTCACCAAGACTACTCAATAGTGTGGAAGAGTGCTGATTCGGACATGGCCTAGATTTTTAAAAAGGTGTAAATCCCACACGTAGCAGCTATATGTTCTGTGTGTCCTGCTTACCCTCATATCCTTCCGTTCATTTCATGCACGTACACTTTTGGCGGTAAAAACGGGCTAATGATTCTTTCATTTTAATTGTTACAATGATAACAATAGGCTGATATGACGTTGTTTGGTGTAACATAATAACTTCCATTTTGCTGGTATTATCCTGCACCTTTCTCATTCTGGCTGGCATAGGCCTATAGCAGGAGAGCACTGGCAGTAATTGTTGCACCCACATCTACTGTGCCTACTTGTTACTGACATGATTTTGCATCTTCTGTGCATATTTCACATTTTCACAAATAATTCTCTGCTCATTTTAATGAAATATTTTCAGCTGTAGTTCAGCCAGGCAATATTGGCAGTTTTCCAAAAAAAAAAAAGGAAAGTGTCCCCATAAACTGCAAATATACACGGCTCATCTTCCTGATTATTCTCAGTAATGATTGTCACCGGGGACACGCATACACAGAAACTCACATGCAAAAACACACACACACACACACACACACACACACACACACACACACACACACACACACACACACACACACACACACACACACACACACACACACACACACACACACACACACACACACACTGCTGTGACAAAGAAAAAAACACCCTCTTTCAATGCTATGGTTTTAACTAAATGGACTAAAATTATACCTATAGGGCCATTCTATAGTATTTGCTTCCTGTTTTCTATTTAACTTGTGTTTTTTGGTTATTCTATAGTTCAGAATGCATAGCTGACTGTGTGTACTTCTCATGTTTATTACTAGGGATAGCTCCTACGCTGTGAGAAGGCTGTGCTTTGTCGGATTTGCTTTGTAGTCGCGTCAATGACCTTCAATATGCACTTACTGTACGTCGCTTTGGATAAAAGCGTCTGCCAAATGATTGTAATGTAATGTATCTGCACGCACCCACACAGAAACATTGGCCTCCTTTGGCACCTCTGATGAAGATGAGCACAAAAGATTGTATAAAATAAACAAGACAAAGACACAGGCAATGAGTTTACTGCAGGCTCCAAATACAGGGCTCTTAGGATTCCGTTTTAAAAAAAGGCAAATTCCGCTTTCCAAAAATGGCCAATTCCGTTTTTTTGATGCTTTTGCCATTTTCCGTTTTTTCCCCCCGTTTTCCCAATTTTCAACCTTTTTTTAATTCACAAACGACCTTAAAATATGTGTATATAATAATTCAAACTTGTGGTATGCTAAATGAAGACAAGAAAATAATATATCTGATCAAGATTTTTTGGGCCGATATCAATTCCTGATTTCCTTTATTAGAAATACATTATTATTATTATTATTATTATTGTGCTTTATAAAATGCAAGAAGAAGACTTAAGGATTATAGCCTAATGATTCATTGAGAATATACACTATAAATGAAAATTTTTTAATGAACAGTCCAACAAGAAGCATTTCTGAGCTCTATAGAATACCTGAACAGTTTTTCAGTCAAGAAAATGAAAAAAAGTGGGGATGTGGCTGCATTTGAACAGCTTTTAATTCAAGAAAATGGATGTGGCTGCAGCTTTTAATAGGCTATGCTTTTAGTATGAACCGAACACAGCGACAAGCCTTGATCAAACATTTTTTTCTGCGGTGTAAAACGTCATATTTTCATTTTATTAATTATGTGGCGAGTTTGGGCTCATGGAATGGCGAGATTGAAGGAATTGATTACACAGCGAGGCAGAACATACGGTCGGTCTATTTATTCTATCCGCTGCTCTGCGGGCGACACGGACACCAGTGGCTGCTGTCTCCTATTGTTGGATGTTTGTTTGGCTGTTTGCGGACGATCGGGAGTTCCTTATGTTAAATGTGTGTGAATGACAAGAAGGACTAAGAAATGGCGTGCTTTTGGACATTTTTGCTGGCGATATTGGTCCTGTGTGAACTTTTCACCAGCTGTCAAACTACACCTACATGGGTGAGAAACAATCTGACATTTCTACAATACACATGGAACACGCTCATGTCTCTTCACTACAAACAGCGCTGGACTGGTAATCTGGCATACCGGGCATTTTCCCGGTGAGCCGACGCACCTTGGGGCCGATATAATTTAATTGATAATTTTTAATGAAAAAATAAATAATAAATTTTTTTTGGCCAACGACCGGCCCATAAAGCAGGGACAGCGGCCCATTGGTTCATTTTCTATACTGACACTGGGCTGGCCCAATCACATCTCTTACTAGGCCCCACCCCTCTGTCCTCTCTGTTTCTCCTGTCAAATTGTCAATGTCGTGGCTCAGAACCAAAAAGCTGTGGATGGATGAGGGCGTCAAAATGGATAAACAAAAGCGCAAGGGGAGTGCGGAGAATTTGCGGGCCAAAAAAAAAAAAAATCTAGAGACGGATGCTGCCAAATGTGCAAAAATAACAGACATGTTTGCTGCAGGGGCTGCAGTAGCTTCAACATCTACAGTACCCGACATTGTGCAGCAACAGGTGGAACTCAACTTTTTCGCTCATGGTTGCTGAAGGAGTAACAGCTCAAGGCAACAGCTCAAGGCAACAGCTGCAGCAGAAACCGGGGGGGGGAGAATGATAAGCTCAACGAAACAATAAAACAATATAACAAGTCCTTAAAACCACTGAAACAAGAAAATGAGCAAGAAAATGAGCAGGGCAGAAAAGACAGGTAAAACTAGTCAGTCCAATCCAACGGACTTGACAGAAATTATGGAAAGTCTGGAAGATATCAAGATCCAACTGAAAGAAATAATGAAGACAAATGATGACATAAAGAAGGAGTTAAAAGAACTCAGAGAGGAAAATGTGAAGAAAGACCAGCAAATTAAGACTCTAACATACAAAGTGGAGGAGTTTGACCAACAAGGAAAGCTCAATGATGTGATCATCACGGGTCTCATGATTAAACCAAGGAACTATGCCAGGGCGATGGGGATCCACGAGGAGACAAACGAGGCAGACATGCAATCCGTGGAAATACAGGTGGAGAAGTTTTTAAACTCCAAAAACATCAATCTGGATCTCATCAATGTGGATTTTTGCTATTTGCTTCCCAAAAGAAAAATCAGCGAAGGCAGGGACAACGAAACCCGTGCAGTGATGCTGAGATTCATCAGTAGAAAACACAAAGTTGCTTTACTGAAGCAGGGTAAAAATCTGAAAGGATCTAACGTGTTCATCAATGAGAATCTCAACAAAACAAACGCCACCATCGCCTGGAAAGCGCGTCAATTGAAGAAAGGGCAAAAATTACAGAACACCTGGACGGCAAATTGTAAAGTTTACATCAAACCAAATGGGTCTTCAGAAAACATCAGACCGGTGCTGATCAGGGCGTTGGAGGAGCTGGAGAAATATGAATAGTAAGGTATGTGAAAACTATGTTAAAACGCCATGAACTCAGTACAACCAAAAAGTAAAACTTCATTGATTAAAATGAATGAATTGATGGACAAAATTACTGACTATGAAAAAGGGAGTAATTTTTCAGTTGGATTTCACCAGAACCTAACATCAAAAGACCCGAATGAAGAAGTTGACCCAGACAGACACTTTTACTACAATGGAATAAACAAATGTGGATATTACTTGGAAGATCAGTTCAATGAGAATTTTAACATGGATGGAAAGCTGTCAATAATCCATTTCAACAGCAGGAGTCTTTACGCGAACTTTGAGCAGATACAGGAGTATTTATGTACATTTATCAAACCATTCAACATCATTGCAGTGTCTGAAACTTGGATTAACGTTGAGAAATGCATGGATTTCCACATGGAAGGATACAATTTTGTGGGCAAGAGCAGAATCAACAAATCTGGTGGAGGGGTAGCATTGTTTATTGATGAGAGTATAAATTTTGAGATACTGGAAAGCTTGTCAATTGTCATTGAAAATGTAATGGTGTGTAACAATTGAATTGTCAACGCCGAAAGGTAAAAAAACTGTTATATGCAACGTTTACAGAGCTCCCAGCTCAAAAATAGACATATTCAACAATTGTATGGGAGAAATATTAACAAAAATAAACCAGAGAAATGTTTTTATATGTGGAGATTTTAACATAGACATATTAAATCCAAATAATAACAAGCTGATTGAGGATTTCATCAACACAATGTATGCGAGCGGAATGCGACCACTAATCACCCAGCCAAGCAGAATCACTAAAAATAGTGCCACACTAATTGACAATATTTATACAAATATTCTGGACAAAGTAATAACAAGTGGAATTATGATAAATGATATTTCTGATCACCTTCCAGTCTTCGCCATCTGTGACTGGAAATACACTTTAGAACAGAAACCAGTGACAAATATCTTAAAAAGAATTAAAAACGAAAAGAGACTTAAAGATTTTGAACAAGATATGATAAATCAAAAGTGGAATGATGTATGGACGGAAAAAGATACAAACAAAGCGTATGAGGCCTTCTTAAACACAATAAACTCAATATATGACAAGCACTGCCCGTTAGTCAAATATTCGAGTCAAAACAACAAAGTCAAAAAAAATAAAAATAGGCCATGGTATAAACACTATAGAAACAGAGTGACATATTTGTTGAGAAAACACAAAAAAGAATACTATGACAAGTTACTAACAGAAAACAAGAACTACACCAAAATTCTTTGGAAAATAATCAATTCCGTCTCAGGCAGAAAGGACAAACAGACATTCTCTGACTATTTCAATATAAACAATAGGAGGGAAGACGATAAGAAAGTGATAGTCGAGAGCTTCAACAAATACTTTGTTAGTGTAGGTGCAGAACTAGCCAAGGCCATTCCATCCTCAACACAGCAGTGGGATCACTGGGATAGGGGCGGGGAGACAAAACAAGAGTCTTTATTTTTGAATCCAGTCACACAACTGGAAATCAAAATATTACTGAGAAACTGTACAGCTAAGACATCCATTGACGCAGACCAGATAGACATGACATTATTAAAAAGGATATCAAAAGCGATCATACCTCCTTTAACATATATATGTAATTTATCTTTCTGTAATGGTGTGTTTCCCGAAAAAATGAAGATAGCAAAAGTTCTTCCTTTATACAAAAGTGGAGACAAACAAGAGTTTTCAAATTATCGTCCTATTTCAATTTTACCACAGTGCTCAAAAATTATTGAAAAGCTCTTTAATGCCAGATTAGAAAAGTTCATTGAAAAACACAAACTGCTATGTGACAGCCAATACGGATTCAGGAAAAAACATTCAACAGCAATGGCCCTAACAGAATCCATAGAATTTATCAAAGACGCGCTAGACCGTAAATTATTTACCATAGGGATTTTCATCGACCTGAAAAAAGCTTTTGACACGATAAACCACAGCATATTGATTGAAAAATTGTACAGATATGGAATTAGAGGAATTGCATTACAATGGATTAAGAGTTACCTATCAAATAGAGTTCAATTTGTACAGATAGGGGACAACATATCAACATGCCTGAACATCGACTGTGGGGTTACACAGGGTTCAGTCTTAGGACCAAAATTATTTATACTATATATCAATGACATAATCAAAGTATCTGACGTTTTAAAATTAATTTTATTCGCGGACGACACAAACATCCTCTGCTCAGGAAAAGATCTTAATCAAATGGTCACATCAGTGAACAATGAAATGTCAAAGCTTCACACGTGGTTTAATATTAATAAACTATCACTAAACCTTTCAAAGACAAAATTCATATTATTTGGGAAAAGAGGCATGAAGGAAAACATAAATTTACAGGTAAATGGCACCTGCATTGAAAGAGTGAACGAACATAAGATTCTGGGGGTTACGGTAGATTGCCTCCTGACATGGAAACCACATGTGAAGCTAGTTCAATGTAAGTTGGCCAAAAGTGTGTCTATTTTGTGGAAAATGCAGAAATTACTAAATCAACATTCACTTAGGACAATTTACTCAGCACTCATAACACCTCATCTGTACTACTGTGTTGAAGTATGGGGGAACACTTATAAAGAAAATACAGAGATGCTGTTTAAACTTCAAAAAAGGGCAATAAGATTGGTATATAGTGTCCCATACAGAGACCATACAAATGACTTGTTTATTAAGGCAAAGTTTCTTAAGTGGCAAGATATAATTAAATATAATACCATACAAATATTATTCTTAGCATCTAAAAATCTCTTACCCTCAAATATACAGAAACTGTTTCAACAGAGAGAGGACATGCATAATTTAAGAGGAAACATGATATATAAACAAAAAATTATAAAGTCAACATTCAGAGGTCATTCTTTATCCATTGTGGGGGTTAAGCTCTGGAACTGTTTACACGATGAGCTTAAAATGTCAATAAATCTAAAGACCTTCAAGAGTAAGATACGATGTGCGATGGTAGGCAATTATCAAGTATAAAAATAAGGGGTCATCAGTAAAGGTAAACAATGTCATGATGTGCAGGAAAAACAAGAAACAAAAAAAAAAAAAAAAAAAAAACGCACGCGGGTTACAAAAGATCCTGGACCTTGTAACACAGGACAACAGACACTGGTCGTACAAACCTGCACAGGATGGAGCTTCTAAACTGGTCATTTAATGCAATTGATAAGTTATTCTCCACAAGGCGTGAGGGAAATGGCGAGCCGTTATGTCCAGTTGGGACCTTTCTGGCAGGGTACACCATGGATGGATGGGACAAATGGCGCGTTGTGTGTCTTGCAGTACTAGACTTAGAAGATGTGGAAGATGTGTACCTGCTTGGATTCATGATGGTGGGACTAATCGGCCTAGGATTTGGTCAGTACCTGTTGTACCGACATCAGAGAAAAATGGGGCTTGATGTCTCTGGAAACAGGGAATTGCCGACCATATTGAGAAATATGAGGTCTGACATATACAAAAACAAGGAAAAAATAGCCAAATTACAGGCAGAAATCATCAATCTTCCGGAGGACAAGGCAGAAAACAGTGATGGGTAATGAACTCTGAGATTGACACTCATACCTATTCAGGCAAAATGCACTGAATTTAAAGGGAACAACAGATCAACACAAAAACGAAGAAACTGACACATTAAATTTGGACAATATGGGGAATGTCTGCTGTTGAAATGAAATACATTTTTGACTAATGTATGACATGTATAATCAAATTCGATTAATTTGGACTTTAATGTCTATTTTATTTTACTCTAGCTTATTTTTCTTTTCTTTCTCAAACTGTTTTGTTATAAAGAAAATTCAGTTATGCTGTTGTGATACAAAAAAAAAAATAATAATAATAATAATTGTTTTAAACAAATGTATAATATGAACATGTACAATAATGAAGGAATTGGGGCGGGACTATGATAAGCAGGCTGCTTTTTCCCGTATCCCTTTTCGGCAAGTAATTAAGTTATTAGGGCATATTATAGAAATTGTGATAAAGTGTAAACTATATGCATGCCGAAATAAATAAATAAATAAATAAATAAAAATAAACTTGAAGGAGGAGAGGTGGCTGGCCATGGCCACTGCCAGGCAGAGGAGCAGGCGTGGGACAGGGGAGCCGAGGAGGGACAGAGTGAGCATGACAGGGCCGAGCGACAGAGTGAGCAGGAGCAGGAGGAGAGTATAGTTGAAGCGGTAAGCATGGTAGCTTCATGATTAACAGGGACTTGCAGGGAGGGAGCAGGGAGGTATAGTGTCTGTGCGCCATGCCATGATGACGATGATGATGATTAATTTCATTAATGTCGATGATAATAAGATAACATAATCGTAACGCTATCATAAAGTGCCCACTAAGCCCACGTTGCTGTGAGTGACCTACATAGCGTACCGAACCCGGTTATCGGGCGGAAACCAGACATTTTTGTGATCAACATACGATACTGATATTATTCGGGCACATACCATTGAACATATTATATTTATTAGGTTCACAAAACGATAAGCTAACTTTTAAGCCAATAACCATGTAGATGTGACCGGTAGTTTTTTTGTTTTAATGTCTTTTAGATGAGAAAGTACTGTCAAAAAAAGGGCGCCCTTTATCGGGCGGCTCTTGTAGTGCATAAACAAGCTCACGATTATTGTTGTTTTAAGAATCAGTTACTAGTTTATTTCATCAAGAAAGATACCGTTTGAATAACCAATATATTGGCTATCTAGCTAAAGTTTTAGCGACATTTTATTTAATTAAATCCCCCGAAGTAAACAAGACTATGCAGTGTAGTACACCAGCGCAGAAGTAGAATCAGATTTCGGACATTTTTTTCACATAGGGGGCGTGATAAAAAGGCTCATAAAATGTGTAAATATCGTTAAATATTCATGAAAATGAGCGGATACATACCTTGTTTGGTTTGAAGTGGGTGGGAAATACTGGTTTTCTTTTTTTTCGTTGGCAAATCAGCTCTCGAGGAAGTTCAAACATGGTTGAACGAGGACGTGCCCGATAAAGGGCGCCGCCCGATAAAGGGCGCCCTGTAGCTAGGTCCATATCGTATCATCATAATCATATTAAAATTATTAGGCTAAGGGTTCCCTTGATAAAGATGCGCGTAAAGGCTGTATAATATACAACACCTGTACCTTTACTTTGCTAAAATGTATGCCTGCTTTTGTATTAGCCTACAGGGGGGAAAAAAACGTTTTAATGTATAACAGGCAACAAAGTTGTCCTATGTTTATTTTCAGCCAGGTATGGTGGTAACTATTTGGATATATATGGTATGGATTACTGTTATTACTATCTGTGGGGTAGCTCTCCACCTACAGTAAGTTCAAATTGTTTGGTGCTGCTGTCAATTGAGCATGTACCTTCACGTGGTAGGCGCATTAACTGTAGGTCAGACTCCCCAAACAAACAAGCACACCATTGATTTAATTGCCCTATCACATACAAAGAGCTATTACTCCTCTCTGAACATTAATATAAAACAAAAAGGTGATCTATTAACTGTGTAAACCTTTATATTTACACTGTGTAAATCAATATTTGGATATTTCTAAATCTGTATGAACTGAATAGTTAGTATCAAATGAAATAAGATGGAACAGCTCCGTGCATTAATTGAATTAACAACTATTTGCTCATTACCAATATGGTATTGTTTAAATTGTACAGCTTTTTGCACATCTTTGTCAGGGAATTCCAACAATTCTGGACCTGAACATATGTGATGCGGTATGTCAAAACCAGGCAGAATTGGGCAAGAGGTCAATTTTGAGTTATTGGTATATTAGTAAAACATAGACCTTGCACTTTACAACTCCGCTTTCTTTTTTCAAATCGGATATTCCAAAGCGAAGTTATTAAGATTTTAAATTGGACCGTCTGAAACATCGAAACTGAGAAATAGCCCTTTAAAGTTTGAGTTTAAACAAAACAAGTTGGTTAACAATGTTAGCGTACCGAACCCTGTTATCGGGCGGAAACCAGACATTTTTGTGATCAACATACGATACTGATATTATTCTGGCACATACCATTGAACATAGCTATTATATTTATTAGGTTCACAAAACGATAAGCTAACTTTTAAGCCAATAACCATGTAGATGTGACCGGTAGTTTTTTTGTTTTAACGTCTTTTAGATTAGAAAGTACTGTCAAAAAAGGGGCGCCCTTTATCGGGCGGCTCTTGTAGGCTAGTGCATAAACAAGCTCACGATTATTGTTGTTTTAATAATCAATTAATAGTTTATTTCATCAAGAAAGATACCGTTTGAATAACCAATATGTTGGCAAAATAGCTGGCTAACTGGATAGTTTACCTGACAGTCCGAAAGATGTCGATATTGGGTTTATTTCTTCACAAAACGATAAACTAAGTTTTAAGCCAATATTAAACATGTAGACGTGACCGGTAGTTTTTTGTATTAACGTCTTTTAGATGAGATAGTAATGTCAAAAAAGGGGAGACAACTATCGTTTATTGGCTTAAAAGAGATAGGCTCAATCGCATTGGATTTATTT
This sequence comes from Synaphobranchus kaupii, assembly GCA_029718625.1. Lineage (NCBI taxonomy): Eukaryota > Metazoa > Chordata > Actinopteri > Anguilliformes > Synaphobranchidae > Synaphobranchus > Synaphobranchus kaupii. Next base: position 6,114,438 of record CM056380.1, read on the forward strand.
CTTTACAAAAACGATGTTAACTTTTAAGCCAATAACGTGTTTTTTTTTTTTCGTTTTAACGTCTTTAAGATGAGACGAGACTGCCAAAGAAAGGGCGCCCATTATCGGGCGGCTGTTGTAATCCATAAACAAGCTCACGATTATTGTTGTTTTAATAATCAATTAATAGTTTATTTAATCAAGAAAGATACCGTTTGAATAACCAATATGTTGGCAAAATATCATCATGCGATTTTACGTTAGCAAGTGAGCTAGAAGTTACGCTAAATTTGGCGTCATTTCCAAGCAAAATCTCGAACAAGGCATCATTTTGTGAAATGACATGCCTCTCTAAAAGTGCTTAAAAAAATACTTTGTCGATGAAATTTCAGTTTGAAACTTTTACAGAACATTTTTAATATTTGTAGCATCATAAATGTTCAAAAATCTCAAAAACGCTAAAATTCACCCCCAAGGCATTTTGCAGATTTTCCTCCGTTCGTAGCTCTGCCCAATTCCGCCTGCTTTTGACATACCGCGTCACATATAATCATGTTGGGGAATAATACGGTAGGTACGCATATTTAAGGTACCGCAAGGATGGTGTACTGGTGGGTGGTGTCCGACCGATTGTGGTGGGCCGGTCTGGGCCAAAAATGCCAGGGCCAATTTTGTGTCCAAGTCCAGCCCTGACTACAAAGATGTGGATCCCTTCGGATCCCTCATCAAAAACCTGCCCAAGGAGGTACGAGCTACATGGCATCAGCGAATATGAAAAAGAGGCCGGAGAGGAGGTGTCCGACAGCGGCTACGGAGAAGAGGCAACAGACTGCCACTTCCATCTGATCCTGAGCAACGCACCATCACTTCATTAGTATTAAATACAAATATTAATAAAGCCAGAAGGAAGAAAACGAGATAATAAATACAGAGGAAACCCGAATGTTCAGGGAGTGGAATCTCAGAAAACACGGAACGCGGACTGACAATCGTGAGGGAAAATAAATCAGGAAAATAATAACAAATAAAGAATAAACAGACAGACAAATTACAGGATCCTAACTATTTATGGATAAGAAAGTGCGCAGTTGCTGATTTACCAATGACTCCAGCACTTTAGCTAAACAAGACAGTTTGGAGATTGGTCGATAATTATTTACCTCACTTGTATCACCCCCTTTGAACAGTGGCAGAATATGTGCAGATTTCCATCCCTTGGGAATAGTCCCAGTAATAAGTGATAAATTCAAAATATTTGCTACCGGATTTACAATCAGTGGAGCAGCAAGTCATAAAATATTAGGGTCTAATTGATCCTCCCCCATGGATTTCTTTACATTTATAGCAAATAATGCATTTAACATCTCATCTTCTGTAAATATCCTAAAAGGGAAGAGAGCTCCAGTTTCTGAAAGGCAAGAAAAAGGCTGGCTACTACAATCAGTCTGTTCATTTAATACAGCAGCATGGTTTGAATTCTCAAAAATATTTCCTGCCGCTATGAAATGATGATTAAAGATATCGCCCATTTCTTGTTTGTCAAAAATAGGACCATCATCAGAATAGATATATTGGGGCAAAGATGGGGCAGGGCTATGTTTCAATGACTTCACTATTTTCCAAAATTTTGCGGGATTGCCTTCACTATCAGTTAATGAGGTAATATAATAATTAGACTTTGCTTTCCTTATTGAGACAGAACATTTATTTCTCAGCTGTCTAAAATACTGCCAATCAGATAGTGAATCTGTTTCTCAACAGACTGTTGCTTGTTGCCATGCCTTATCTCTGTTACGCAATTCATTAGCTAAATAATTTGAAAACCAGGGGTTTGATCTATTCTTGACCCTAAATTTATTAATAGGGGCATGCTTATTTAATATAGAATTAAAAGTTGTAGAAAAATAGTTAAGTGCTAACTCCGGGTCAGGGATGTTTGCACCACGATTGATGTCACTTAAGTGTAGATCATGCATAAATGCCTGTTCATAGAATTTTTTAAAATTCCTTTTAGTAATAAAACGGGATGGAGCTTTACTCGTTTTTTGTATCCCTAATGCAGGCAACAGGGCAATAATAATAATAAAAATAATAATACCTTGCATTTATATAGCGCCTTTCTCGATACTCAAAGCACTTGCAGTGATGAGGGGGAAACTCGCCTCTACTACCACAAATGTGTAGCACCCACCTGGGTGATGCAGCGGCAGCCATTTTGCGCCAGAATGCTCACCACACATTAGCTGAGGTGGAGAGGGAGAGAATAAATTTAAATTCCAATGATCACTGATGTCAAGCGGGAAGACACCGCTAGAAAAATAGTTATGTGGTCTATTTGTTAGGATGGCATCAATCAGTGTAGACTTTGTGGGGTATTTTTTATTAGGTCGTGTGGGTTCAGAGATCATCTCTGTGAGATTCAGATCATTGCAAACAACCTTGAGATCATCTGAGGCTCTTGATAACCAATTGAGGTTTAAATCTCCCATGACTAGTAATTCAGAATGGGCATACGCAGACAATAAAATAGACAGGTTGATAATGGCACAGGGGAGAGCATTTGGGGGACGATAAACTCCCACGACCGTAAAGTTAGTGCGCCCCATACAAACATTTAGAACCAGGCATTCAAAATGATCTGGGACAGATTTAGAGATTAATACTCTGCCTGGCCAAAAAAAAAGTCGCCGTTGCACCCGTCATGCATAGTGCCCACTGTACAAGCCTCTGGAGGCAGTGTTATGATCTGGGGTTTCTTCAATTGGTCAGGTCTAGGCTCAGCAACGTTATGCAGCAATAAAATGAAGTCAGCTGAGTCCCTGAATGTACTGAATGACCAGGTTATCCCATCAATAGGCATATTCCAGGACGACAATGCCAAGATTCATCGGGCTCAAATTGTGAAAGAGTGGTTCAGGGAGCATGAGGAATCATTTTCACACATGAATTGGCCACCAGAGTTCTGACCTTAACCCCATTGAAAGTCTTTGGGATGTGCTGGAGAAGACTTTACAGAGTGGTTCGACTCTCCCATTGTCAATACAAGATCTCGGCCAAAAATGAATATAACTCTGGACGGAGATAAATGTTGTGACGTTGCATAAGGTTGTCGAAACAATGCCACGACAAATGTGCGCCGTAATCAAAACTAAAGGCGGTCCAACAAAATATTAGTGTGCAACTTTTTTTTTGGCCAGGCAGTGTACATTAACAATAAGATGCGATTTAAAATAGACAGAAACCCTTCCCCCACGTCGTTTTCTGTCACATCTAAAAAATATTGTAGCCATCCAGAGTCACATCGCTATTTTGTATTTCATCATTCAGCCATGATTCATTAATTATAAAAATATCTGGATCAGTCTGTGATGCCCAAATTCTAATAAAATCAATTTTAGGAAGTAGACTCCTCACATTGAAACACAGCAGCCCAAATCCATGTTTACGCGAGCTAAATGCAGATGGGGTTCGAACAGCAGGTTGAGCTGAAGTTAACAATGTGGGTATGTCTGTTAGGACGTTAACAGGAGGCTGGATATTAATTTTCACTAGATTGGTCATGAAGACAACGCCAGGTCTAAAACTTTGCCGCGGCAGACGAACACGTTCACATACAGCAATACGGTGCTTAAAAGGGCTTCTAACAGCCAATAACGTAGAATCAGTGATTGCCCGAGCCAAGGGTAAGTCATTGTGTGCTACTTTAAAAACAGTCATTCTTGCTTCAGGCGTTACAGAATAATTAAAAACACCAGGACTCAGACTCACCACACGTCAGATGTCCAAGGCCACTTGATTCAGCGCCAGCTTAATGTTATGAACTAAAAGTTCTGTTCCTTGTCTGTTCAGGTGTCTAGCATCTCGGCCAAATAAGCATCGCCTATTCCAGAATGAAGTAAAATTGTCAGCAAACGGAATGTTTAGGGTGCTGCAGTAGGATTTCAGCCAGATGTGGAGCTGGCGAATCCTGCTAAAATTCATGTTTCCAAAGCAGGGCGATGGAATGGGCCCGGAGATAATGCACTGCGTGCCAGTATTAAAAACAGTCTCAATAAGCTCCTTGAAGTAATCCTTTAATTTTTCGGACTGTTGGAGCTTAATGTCATTTGACCCAACATGCACGACTATTCTGGAAGCCGTGCAGTGCACTCTCGCCATTTGTTCTATAGATGCATTTATATCTGCAACCAGAGCTGCGGGAAAACAGAACGTCTCGGCTGCATGAAGGTCAAGATTTCTCACCATAGAGGATCCGATTACGAGAGTGTCAGAGAGGGGGGAGGTTGATGAGGGCAAGCGATGGGGCTTTTCATTCCGCCCAAGTGGAGGCCTACTCCTATCCCCACTCTGGTGCCGATCTTTTCCCCAGCCCGTGGCAGCCATGGACGGAGCTACAGGACCCGGATGCACTCTGGAAAGAGCAGCCGAGCCGCCTGGCCTTGAAGCAGCGGCTTCGAAAGCGGCACCGCCGACCCGCAGAGCATTCCTGGTGCAGGCGGAGGGGGCCAGTGGGTGGTACACTCCGGCTCGGAAAGCACCTGGTACCTGTTAGACAGGCTCAACTCCTCCATACGCGGTTGTCGGGAGGTGCGTCTTCCCCTGCGCCTGCCGTTCGGGACTTCGGACCATGGAGATGATGGGCGGTACTGCACACCGGAATCTTGGGCCTGTCTCCCGGCTTCGGACCCTCCGCCGCACACATTGCCGGCACGACGGGGGGAAGACAGGGAGCGGAGGAATTAATGCCAGTGGCATCTACCGTCTGATAGGCCGTGACGAAGGATTCTACGACTCCTGTCAAAAGCCTGCTTTGAATACCGTGAGTCCTGCATCATGCTTTACACCGAGACGTAGCTAAAACCAGAAATCCCCGATTCTCTAATGTCCGCGCTGACAGAGAAAAGGAGACATTTTGCAGTCCTGATGTAGAACTGTTATGCCTGAGCCTCAGGCCATTCTATCTACCTCAGGAGTTTGGAAACATCCTCATATGCTCCGTTACACCCCCCCCCTGGTGGGAGTGCGTCCAGAGCTGCCGCCCGGATAGCGGACTGTGTTCATGAACAATTGCAACACACCCCAAACGAATCACTGTAACCTGAATACCGTATTGCCGGGCTTTGAACAGTACATCAAATGTAACACTAGGGAAAACAGGATTTTAGACAAGTGTTATGTAAATGTTCAACATGCATACACAGCCATCGCTAAACCACCTCTGGCTAACTCTGACCACAACACGGTTCAGCTGATTCCGACATACAAGACAGCCCTTTAGAGTAGCAAGCCCCTGGTTAAGTCTGTCAACGCATGGACAGATGGCAGCATTGAAATACTGAAAGGCTGCTATCTCTGCACCGATTGGGACACCTTCTCGGAGGAACTGAATTTGGACTATGCCACAGAGGTGACCACAGATTACATTACTTTTTGTGTTGACTCTGTGATCCTAAAAAAGACAATAAAAGTGTTTCCCAATAGCAAACCCTACATTACCAAGGAGGTTAAAGACTGTATCAACAGGAAAAAAATTCAAAAACAATGACCGCCTAGAACTAAGATCTGTACAAACAGAACTAAACAAAAGACTGAGGGAAGCAAAAGAACACCATAGAGAGACACTCGAGGAGAACCTACAAAGCATGAACTCTAAAAGACTATGGGACTCAGTGAAAACTAGGGCTGTCAACATTGGCCAAAAATCACGTTTGAATATTCATTCTGAAAAAACACATAAGTTCGAATATATATTACAATTTAAAAATGTTACAATTTGACCAACTTTCGGGCTTTCAACAGAGGAGACGCTAAAATTTGAGATTTATTTTTGGTTTAACACAACCCAAGTTGAAAGGAAGACAGAGGCTGCATTCGAATAGTCAAATTTGAGCAAGGAAGGATCCTTTGCTTTAGATCGCATGAACCGGAAATAGTTTCCGGGCAGCCATGTTAAGGACCGTTCAAATTTCTTATATTGAGAAGGAAAGGAGCTTCACAATTCCTTTTATCCATCCACAATGCAATGCCGTCAATGTTTTCATAAGCATCTGAGTTTTCCGGAACCTACCGAATTCAAACAAGGCGAACATCTGAGAAATGCCAGAAATCTAAATGTGAATAGCTAGTATTGTTGGTTAGTATTGGCTTATAATAGAAAGTAAACAAACAATGACACAATCAGACAATACACCAAATTTATTAAGACGCTAAATTTTGCAGAGATAAAAACGAACGGTTCAAGTGAAATGCAGACGGCAATGATGCGCCTTTTGTCGTAATTTTTCGTGAAGTTGTAGTTCGCAATGTTGAACATTCACCTCAATAAGACTGGACGTCGCACCATGACGCAAGGTAGAGAAGGAGGTTCGGATTCCAGTTACGCTAGATTCCTTGTAAATCTCTCCTTCCAACTTTTCCTTGAACCCCATGACGTTTTCTGGCGAGGTCAAGGAAAAGTTGCAAGGAAAGGAAAAAGGAGGTTTTTTTTGACTATTTGAATGCAGCCAGACACTTTTATCTGCGATAAAGAGACGCTGCATTTTTTTTTTCTAATGTTAATTTTCAGATTCGAACGTCTTTTTTTTTTTACAATTCGAATAGCATTCGAATATCGAACCATCGTATGACAGCCCTGGTGAAAACTATGACCAACATGAAAACCACAAAGAAGCCCCTGCACGCTATAGATGAACTGGCTAAAGCAAATGAACTGAATGGGTTTTACAAACAATTTGACACATGGGTCATTCTGTGTCAAATCAGACAGAATCCAGGAAAGTGGTTGCAGCACCGTCTCAGATTTTGTTCAAAGTTTTTCTATATAATGTTTGGGTCCCAAAACTAAGGACTGTAAAATATTTTTGTTCAATTCCAATGTTTTTTTTATTTTTTTTTAGCCCTTGATATTTTTTAATTTTTACACTCTCAAAAACACCTTATCTGGGAAGCCATGTTTGGGTTAGGGTAAGGGTTAGGTTTAGGAAAAAAAGTTTATTTCCCAAGTTACCCCTTATGAGGGCCCCTTGGGAAAGAAAAATTTGCACTGGCCATTCAGTGTACTGTAGCCTTTAAGCAGGAAGAATTTGGTCCCTCTTGTGTTGAAGTTACCAGTGTTTGTTTAATCCTCCTGGGAATATGGTGTCGAGTTTTCTAATCCAATGTCTTTCTGTCCTACGTCTGTCCTCCTGTGTCCAGTTAATGTTTAAATGGAGGCCGATATTTCTACTGCTTCAAGTCTGTTTTTCTATGATTTCTTAAGTTATACATGTGTTGTGCCAATCTGGTCTTGTTTTTTTTGTAGGCCGAAATGATTTTGTATTCTTGGAGCAAGTCTGTGTTTTGCAGAATCCTGGCCAGGTTCTGTTTAATTTTTCCGTTCGCTATTTGGCTGAATGTCGAGTAGGTGGTGATAAGTGGAATGATTTTTCTAGTGTCCTGTTGTTTTGTAGCCAAGAAGGTTTTCCGAATCTGTCTGAGGAACGATCTGGAATACCCCCTTGGTTTTAATGCATTGAAGAGGGTTTTGGTAGCCACCTCAAAGTCTGTAATCTGTGTGCAGATTCTGTTGAACTTTAGCAATTGGGATTTAATAAGGCCTCTGAAAGTATGTTTCGGGTGGAGACTGTCCTTGTCTAAGAGTGCATGTGTGTCTGTGTCTTTAAAGAAAACTTTAGTGTCTAATGTGTGTGTTTGGGGAAATGAGGGCCCCTTGTATGTGGCAGTGTCCAAAAAATCTATATGTTCATAGTGTGTGGTGTGTTTAATTGTGATAGATGTATGGTGCGTGTTAGGGTTAGGGTTTAGGCCCGTTGCCTTGACCCCTGTGGGAATGAAATGCAAGGAAAAGCTCATGGTGAGCAACCTACGGTCTGATGTAGGCCCACAGCTAGATCCCTACCAGTCTGCATACACACACCACAGAGGCACTGATGATGCAATCAACAGTATAGTGCACCTGATAAGTAAACATCTTGAAAGCCCCATGGCCTATGCTAGACTGTTGTTTGTTGATTTTAGCTCAGCATTTAACACACTACAGCCCCACATACTTCTGAATACACCGAAACAGCTCAATGTCAACCCCTTTGCCATCAAGTGGTATCATTCATTCCTCACAAACCGCACACAGCAGGTCAGAGTGAACAGGACCCTATCTGAGCCGATAACCATGAGCACCGGAGCCACCCAGGGTTGTGCAAGCTCACCGGTCCTGTTCACTCTGTACACCAATCAATGCACAAGCAACACAGATAACCAATACATCTTTAAGTTTTCTGACGACACGGCCATTTTAGGGCTCATGTTAAAAAATTCTGATGCCCAGGTGTACGAGTCCACCATTCAGAATTTTGTCCAGTGGTGTGACGAACACCATCTCATCCTCAACACAAAAAAAACGGAGGACATGGTGTTCTCTCTAGGTGACCACTCGCCTGTGGTCATCCATGACCAAGCCATAGCGCAGATGGCCTCCTACAGGTACCTGGGCATCCACATAGACAATAAACTAAGGTGGAATGTCCAGGTGGAGAACATCTGCTCCAGGGTGCAACAGAGGCTGCACTTTCTGAGAAGGCTCAGAATCTTCGGCGTGAACCAGGGGGTGCAGCTTCTGTTCTACCATGCCGTAGTGGAGAGCCTCCTGCGCTATGGCATCTCAGCATGGTTTGGTAACCTGTCTGAACACCTTAAAGCACAGATCACCCGCCTCACACAGAGAGCCATGAAGATAATGGGAGTCCGGCAACACCCCACCTTTCAGGCTATCTCCAATAAATCAATAATCAGACAGGCCCAAAAAATCATCTCAGACCCAACCCATGTCCTCCATCCTGAATACCAGCTTCTCCCCTCTGGCAAGACGATACAGGGTCCCTTACAGCAAGCTCAACTGCTTTAAATACTCATTAGTCCCCCTGTCCATTAAGGCACTAATCTCCACCTAGGCTATCTGTATTAGTAGCTTCTTGTATTGTTGTTCACTGTTATATGTTGTTACTGTATGTGTGCTGTATTTTTAGGATGGGCATGTGCAGTTGACTGTAATGACTTTTTTATTTATTATATTTTTTTGTATGTATGTATGTATGTTTTTTATGTGGCAGACACTGGAATGTCCAGGACAAATTTCCTTCAGGACAATAAAGTCTATCTTATCGAGTTAAAAAATACAAATTTGCTTTCTTTTAAAATGTGTTTATACGTTCTGAAAAAGTGGCGAGATTAGGCGCAGTTAGGTTAAAGCGAATAGCATTAAATGGATAGCATAGTAGGCTATCACGTTTGCATGAAAGATGTTGAGATTTTCCTTGAATGTTTTCTTTTTTATTTTGCAAGATTGACGTAGCAGAAGCCTATAAACAAGGCATACTGTTCGATTATAACAAGCACATTAAATATATAGGTTGAGAGTAGGTTATCGGTCCACAATTCCGCAAAAATTGAATCCTAGGAGCCCTACAAATGGGATAAATTATAAAATTGTATACTTGCTCAAAGAAAAGGTCTTAAGAATTAATTTTATTTCTCAAAATGATGAATGCCAAAATGACTGCCACCCCAGTTTTCAGAAGAGGACAATCCACAGAAGGATCTTAAGATTCAGTATCGAGGATGTCAAAGGGTCCCCCCAAATATGCTAAAATATGCACAACCTACTGAAAACAGGTGCGCCAATAACTGATCTTTTTGGGGAAAAAAATTATGGCTTGAATTATTTGGTGTTACTGTACTCTGTTGTCATTTCCTGTTCGCTCTTCAGTTGGAGGCGTGCTTTTGTGCTGTATTTTCTCAGTCGTTTTTGTGAATGTCTCTCCCTCCGTCTTGTGTTTTCCCCATCCAGAGATAATTGAATGATTGGCCTGATTGTTTGATTGGAGTCACCTGGGCCAACGCCTTTAAAAGTTCTCTGGAGTTGCTGTTTCTTTTGTTTCTCTGCTTCCGAGTCGGACGTTTTCTTCTCCCTCACGGCCTACCACTGCGAGTGTTTGTTGGACCGTGGTTTTCCCCCATATTGTTCTCACCTGCTGACATTTTTCCTTTTCTACATACACACACGCATATACACACATACCGACCTGCATTCACACAGCCATACGCTCCCTATCCCTTTTCTACATACACACACACACGCATATACACACATACCGACCTGCATTCACGCATCCATACACTCCCTATCCCTTTTCTACATACACACACGCATATACACACATACCGACCTGCATTCACACATCCATACACTCCCTATCCCTTTTCTACATACACACACACGCATATACACACATACCGACCTGCATTCACACATCCATACACTCCCTATCCCTTTTCTACATACACACACACGCATATACACACATACCGACCTGCATTCATACGCTCCCTATCCCTTTTCTACATACACACACGCATATACAAACATACCGACCTGCATTCACACAGCCATACGCTCCCTATCCCTTTTCTACATACACACACACACGCATATACACACATACCAACCTGCATTCACACATCCATACGCCCCCTATCCCTTTTCTACATACACACACGCATATACACACATACCAACCTGCATTCACACATCCATACGTTCCCTATCCCTTTTCTACATACACACACGCATATACACACATACCGACCTGCATTCACACATCCATACGCCCCCTATCCCTTTTCTACATACACACACGCATATACACACATACCGACCTGCATTCACACATCCATACGCTCCCTATCCCTTTTCTACATACACACGCATATACACACATACCGACCTGCATTCACACATCCATACGCTCCCTATCCCTTTTCTACACACACACACACGCATATACACACATACCGACCTGCATTCACACATCCATACGCTCCCTATCCCTTTTCTACACACACACACACGCATATACACACATACCGACCTGCATTCACACATCCATACGCTCCCTATCCCTTTTCTACATACACACGCATATACACACATACCGACCTGCATTCACACATCCATACGCTCCCTATCCCTTTTCTACACACACACACACGCATATACACACATACCGACCTGCATTCACACATCCATACGCCCCCTATCCCTTTTCTACATACACACACGCATATACACACATACCGACCTGCATTCACACATCCATACGCTCCCTATCCCTTTTCTACACACACACGCATATACACACATACCGACCTGCATTCACACAGCCATACGCTCCCTATCCGTTTACTACATACACACACGCATATACACATACCAACCTGCATTCACACATCCATACGCCCCCTATCCCTTTTCTACATACACACACGCATATACACACATACCAACCTGCATTCACACATCCATACGCTCCCTATCCGTTTACTACATACACACACGCATATACACATATACCGACCTGCATTCACACATCCATACGCTCCCTATCCCTTTTCTACATACACACTCACATATACACACACACCGACCTGCATTCACACATCCATACGCTCCCTATCCCTTTACTACATACACACGCATATACACATATACCGACCTGCATTCACACATCCATACGCTCCCTATCCCTTTTCTACATACACACACACACATATACACACACACCGACCTGCATTCACACAGCCATACGCTCCCTATCCCTTTACTACATACACACACACACACACACATACCGACCTGCATTCACACATCCATACGCTCCCTATCCCTTTACTACATACACACACACACACACACATACCGACCTGCATTCACACAGCCATACGCTCCCTATCCCTTTTCTACATACACACACACACATATACACATACCGACCTGCATTCACGCATCCATACGCTCCCTATCCCTTTTCTACATACACACACGCATATACACACATACCGACCTGCATTCACGCATCCATACACTCCCTATCCCTTTTCTACATACACACACGCATATACACATACCGACCTGCATTCACACATCCATACACTCCCTATCCCTTTTCTACATACACACACGCATATACACATACCGACCTGCATTCACACATCCATACACTCCCTATCCCTTTTCTACATACACATACGCATATACACATATACCGACCTGCATTCACACATCCAGTGTTTCCCCTACCATTATCTTGGCCGGGCGACCCGCCCGGCCAAACTCATGTGCCGCCCGGCTTGGACAAGAGGGAAAATAAATTATTTTAATGAAAATTTTTTTTAAAATATATTATTATTATTTTTTTTATATAATCTTTTTTTTTTTTTATGTAGCTGCAATATTTCCCTTACCGCAGAATGCGGGAATGATCAAAATAGCATCTGGAAAAACCCTTGCCAAAACAGCTTCGGTTTCCCGTTAGGCCTAATTCAAATTTTCAATGGCAGCGCTGATATTATGAGGGTGTAATTATAGTTTCCGCCTCTACGCAAAATGGCGCACTTTCACCGCCCGGCCTGAAAAAAAATCTAGGGGAAACACTGACATCCATACACTCCCTATCCCTTATCTACATACACACACACACATACCGACCTGCATTCACACATCCATACGCTCCCTATCCCTTTTCTACATACACACGCATATACACACATACCGACCTGCATTCACACATCCATACGCTCCCTATCCCTTTTCTACATACACACACACACATACCGACCTGCATTCACACATCCATACGCTCCCTATCCCTTTTCTACATACACACACGCATATACACTAGTGTTGCACGGTACACCGAAACTTCGGTACTTTTTCGATACTTAAAAAAAAAAACGGTTCGGTATTAGAATTTTCCGACGTTCGGTACTTTAAAAATTTTTTTTATATTATTCTTTTTTTTAATATAATCTTTTTTTTCTTTTTCTTTTATGTAGCTGCAATATTTCCCTTACCGCAGAATGCTGGAATGATCAAAATAGCATCTGGAAAAACCCTTGCCAAAACAGCTTCGGTTTCCCGTTAGGCCTAATTAAATTTTCAATGGCAAAGCTGATATTATGAGGGTGTAATTATAGTTTCCGCCTCTACGCAAAATGGCGCACTTTCGTCCGTTTCGCTATCTGACCAGAACTATTACATTTTAGTGTAGAGTAAAAGCTAATTCTGCAGAGGCAGGAGTTTGATTCTGCCTGTTTTTAAGGACTGATTATGGATCAGCACTATGGAGGAGTCTCAAAAGCAGCTCTACAGTGCTGCAAAGATAGCTGATCCAGAAACAGTCCTTAAAAACCGGTAGAAACAAACTCCTTGTCCTGGGTTTAAGTTGTATAGTTCTGAGTATCATTTGTGAAGCTGAGGGGGGTTTATTGTATATAAGTTCTGTTTTAAGTTTATTAATATTATAAATAACTAATATTTATTTACCATACGCCTTTGTGAGCAAATGTTATTTTAGCTCAGAATGGAGAAATGCACCACTTTGTTACCAACACCCTCCCCATGTGGACTCTCCGTACCCCCGACCTGCGCGATGATACTACCTCGGCCCCGCACGCGCGTTTGATGACACCGTGTACGCGCAACAACACTGGTAGTTTCGAGGGGCCTACCACCTGGCCTGAAAAAAAATCTAGGGGAAACACTGTACTGTATGTGACTATTCTGAAATAAATGTATTCTGTAGCAAATTTCTGAATGATACAGCTTCTTCTTCAGTTCGAACTTAAAACCATGGATGTGCAGGGAATATTTTTTTAGATATTGACATTTAAATAAAACTAGTAGAAACGAGGAGGAAATTGCCTCTGAAGGGCCAAAGTAAATAGGGTTAAGGTCATTTCAGTAGAGGTACCGAGTATCGAATCGGTATCGTTTCAGTTTCAAGTACCGTTTCAGTATCGAGTATCATGATACTAAACCTGGTATCGGTATCGAAGTCAAAATTTTGGTATCGTGACAACACTAATATACACACATACCAACCTGCATTCACACAGCCATATGCTCCCTATCCCTTTTCTACACACACACGCATATACACACATACCGACCTTCATTCACACATCCATACGCTCCCTATCCCTTTACTACATACACACACACGCATATACACACATACCGACCTGCATTCACACATCCATACGCTCCCTATCCCTTTTCTACACACACACGCATATACACACATACCAACCTGCATTCACACATCCATACGCCCCCTATCCCTTTTCTACATACACACACACATATACACACATACCGACCTGCATTCAGACATCCATACACTCCCTATCCCTTTTCTACATACACACACGCATATACACACATACCGATCTGCATTCACACATCCATACGCCCCCTATCCCTTTTCTACATACACACACACATACAGTCAAGCCGGAAAGTCTCCCCACCCCTTTCACCTTCTCCACGTTTTATTACGTTACAGACATATTCCAAAATTGATTAAATTCCTTTTTTCCCTAAAAATTCTACACACAACACCCCATAATGACAATGTGAAAAAAGTTTTTTTGAGATTTTTGCAAATTTATTAAAAATAAAAAAATAAAATTTCTCATTTACATAAGTATTCATACCCTTTGCTTTAACGTATTTTTAAAGTATCATATTTCATATTTGGTCGCATATCCTTTACATGCTGTTACTTCCTGAAGTCTGTGACCATCAACATAAAAAAAACTGTCGATATCTTATTTTCAGGTACTGTTACAAGCGATACTATAACCTCTCTGCATTTGAATGGATCTCTATGGAAATTGGGGGGTGGGACTAGATTCAGCAGTAAATTACACTGGTACAGTATGGAACACATGGCTGGCTAAATGGATGTAAGTTATCAAGGGTCTGAGCTATCAAACGAGCCCCAAACCATCACTCTGTTGCCAGATATGGAGTAGATGTGGATGGATCACTGCAAGGGTTATTTCTCCGGACTCATTTTCCTATAGGGATTTCCATGTTGAAATTTCTTTTTTTTACTCGGGTGCCTTGGGGGGCTCCATACTTATTGAATTCAGATAATACTGAGATATTAGTTGTAGGTCACAAATAAATGTTTGTTTTTGAGATAAATCCTCGTAGTTTTCTTTTAATTTAGATTGCTTCTCTACCTCTGCTAATTGTTGAAAACCTTGGGGTACGTATTGATTCAAATCTCTCCTTTCAGGCCCACATTAATAATATCACAAGAGTGGCCTTCTTCCACCTGAGGAATATACAGCGTCATCCAAAAGTATTTGGACTGTGACACATTGTTTTGGCTCTGTACTCCAGCACATTAGATTAGAAATGCAACAGTGACTGAGGTTAAAGTGCAGACTTTAAGCTTTCAGCCCTTTTTATACATAGAAACCTCCTCCCCCCATTTTAGGGGACCAAAAGTAATTGGACAAATTTACATAAACTTAAATAAAGTCATCATATTTGGATGGCCGATATGCCATCCGCCAAGTTACGGCTTGGAGGGGCATGCCCCATACCTATACAGCACCAAGTTCAGCAGTTTTCAGGGTTTCCTACAGAAATAACCACAATGACCACAGACTCTCAGCCCTTAAACACATTAACTTCTGTACATTCTGACCTCACATAACCACACAGAATCCATGCACAACGCCACACATCCATACAATAAAGCCCCAAACCTGGGTTATTTTTGCCTTTTCGCTGCTTTTCTTCTGCCATTTCCTGCCTCCATACCCTCAAAGAATAATTCTCCCCATTGGATAACCGCCTTTAATCCACCAATTATAAGATCTGTTTAAAATTGCCTAGTCTCAAAGGACACTATCTCTATGCTTAAGAGGCTGTCTCCCTTCCATACAAACTGTGAAATCACCTGTAGCTTAGTGGTTACGCCGTTCCGCTACCATGTAGCAGGTTGGGGGTTTGATCCTCACCTTTTCCTAACATTTATTTTCGACGCACACAATGTGCGCGTTATGCTAAGAATGTTCTTTTGACATAAAATAACTAATTTTAAATGAAGACTAAGAAATCTCACGCTGTTAACTTTGAATAATGCAGAGGACAGAGATCAGTAAGCCGAAACAGTCCAGTACAGTAGTTTGAGCCCCACCAGTTCACAACATTTATTTTTCGACAATAATAATGTGCACACAATGCTAAGAATATCCTTTCCACATAAAAGATGTGAAAGTCTGCCGACATAGTCCAGTAGCCTATGATACTCGCTACCAACAAGGTCATGTTTACGCAGTATGAGAAAAAATATCCATTTATCAGTCACAGAAAATAAAGTTCTCACGCAAAATATCATCTGGCTAAGAGCGCGTTGTTGCATTAATGTAAAAAACCAATACATAACTGTGCTGTGGTCTACATGATTTCAACAAAAATTATTTGAGACTCTGTGTCAACTGCAGGCCATTTTTCCTTTGTTTTTCCCCTTCTCCCCATGCAGGTAATTAGGGAGATTGGGTGCACCTGTGGAGGAGGCCTTAAAAGAGGGCGGTTCCTGACAGGTGGGGCTGCTGGCCACTTTGTTAATGCTTGGCAGCCAGGTGCACGCCAGGTTTTTTCCCCTCAAGCTTTTTTGTGGATTGTTCGGTTCATCTGTTCTTGTACAGTTACCCTTATATCCATTGTTATTAAATAAAAATTTATTTTTTGCACCCTATTTTGGTCTGTGTCTTTTTATGTTATGGTTGATATCAGGGGAGGTATCAGCCGTAACATAAAAATTGGGTACTTGTCCGAGATTTTTTGGACGTTCTTTTGAGCCGTTTTGCAACTTTAATGGGACTGTTATTCCATAATTGTTTTGATAACCGTTTTGTCATCTGTTTGTTTGCCTGCTTAGCACAGGTTGTTGCGCTGTGCTGCATTTCCGTTTTGCAAAGTTTAAGAAATGTAACAGTATTAACTGTTCACTGTTTCACTTGTACTTAAAAGATGTGAAAGTCTGCTGACATGGTCCAGTAGCCTACGATACTCGCTACCAACAAGGTCATGTTTACGTAGTATGAGAGAAAAAATAAAATTCTCACACAAAATATCATCTGGTTAAGAGCGCGTTGTTGCATTAATGTAACAAACCAATACATAACTGTGCCGTGGTCCGGTGGAAGTATGCTATTTTGGGGCATGTTCCTGTTTACACCTTCTGCTTTTGTCTATGGAGTGGATGTTCGCTGTGTAAGGTAATGTGTCTATTTTATATGGTGACTTTTTTACGGTACATTTGGTTATAGTTTATTGCTGCGATTTGTACTGTTTTGGTCATTTCCAGCATGTTTTGGTCTGCACAGCTGGTTAAGCGTTGGCATGAGTCCAAATCTTGACAAATTACTGCAGTCAGTGCAAAAAAGTGTAAACTAAGAATCTGGCTCAAAAGTGTCTCGTGTTAAAATGTTAGGTACTGCACATTCAATCTGTGATTGGCCAGAAATTTACTCCAGCTGACATTCCTCCCGGTGACAAAATAGAAACCTGTACAGCCAAGCCCACCCATAGTTCGGTGGCTACACCCTGAAGTTTTAGAGCGAGGGTGGGCAGCGCAGTGGTTCATCTGCATGGAGAGGAGATAGAGAGAGTGAGTGAGCGATATAGCTAGCTTACAGTTTAGCTTTTTTGAATATTCTAGTACATACCCATATCTAGTACTACCCATACATGCATTACTTTGGTTTGCAGTGGAACAAAACCAAAAATCTGTGAAGAGAGATGATTTTGTGTTCATTCTACAGAGACATCCTGAAATGGATTATTGGTACCCTTAAGAAGGTATGGGAAAAAATTGTATTGTAGAGATTTTTCAAGCAGACTTTTCTCTCTTAATTAGTACCTCATGTGTTTTCAATCTTCTAATCACTCATTCAGCCAGTTTAAATGGAGACAATGGCTCAGTCTCCTGTTTGGTGGCATTGTGTGTATCAGACTAAACATCGAGAGGAGAAGGATGACCAAAGAGTTGTCTGAGGAGCTTAGAAAGAAGGTAATAGCCAAGCATGTTCAACGCAAAGACTATTAAACCATCTCTAAACAGCTTGAGGATCCTGTGACAACTGTGGCAAACATAATCAATAAATTTAAGGCGTATGGCACTGTAGCCAACCTCCCTGGTTGTGGTCGCAAGAGGAAACTTTACCCAAGGATGTTACGAAAAATAGTTTGAACGGTGGAGAAAGAACCAAGGAAAACCTCTAAACAGATCCAAGGTGAGCTTCAAGCTCAGGGTGCAATAGTTTCAAGTCGCACCATCAGAAGAAATTTGAATGAAAATGGGCTCCATGGCCAGGAAGACCCCTCTTCTTAAAGAGAGGCATAAAAAAGCCCACGGAGTTTGCCAAACTGCACGTAGACAAGCCACAGTCCTTCTGGGAGAATGTCCTTTGGACTGACTAACCTAAAACACACCTCAAGAAGCACCCAAGAATAGATGGCAGGCAAACACTGGACCATTTTGAAGTGGTCTGCTATGAGTCCTGATCTGAATCCGATTGAACATCTGTGGAAAGAGGTGAAACGGGCAGTTGGCAGTAGGCACCCATCAAACCTGAGAGAACTGGAGCAGTTTGCTCAAGAAGAGTGGGCCAAACTACCGGTGGAGAAGTGCAGAAATCTCATTGAGAGCTACAGAAAGCGCTTGATGGCAGTTATTGCTTCCAAAGGCTGTGCTATGAAATATTAGGTTATGGGTACCAATATGTGCGTCCAAGTCATTTTCATTTGTTTTATTACTTTAAATAATTTGTTATGTTGTAAATCAAATACAAAGCCTCTGTTCTATTAAATGTGAAATAAAAAATGGGCCTAATAAAAAACATGTCAGTTTCAACTTTGTTCAGAGGTAATAGTTAGTTTTGTGAGAAAGGAAGAGGGGGTACCGATATAATCGACCACGTCTGTAGGCTACTTTATTAAAAATAAATATATAGTATAAAGCGAAAACTGCGTATCTGACAGGGACGTGGAGAGCTACTCTTATAGATATTTCCTATGTTAAAACAAAACTAAATTTTACGTTCTGACGAGGTAAGTAAAGTATTAATTGTTTACTTTGTTCACACTGTGCTCTTGCTGGCCTGTTTATGTTGAATATTTTTTGTGAACAAACTATTATTCGTGCTGCACGACACCGTTCAGTGTGAGCTGCAGTGCTGACTGTAGGACGAGAGCAGTTATTTACATTTTGTTGGTTAATGAAGTCACTTTTAAAAAATATTGTTATATTGCTATATGTGGTATTTCCTGCAGAAAGGGGGGGATTTGGGTCAAATAGTTGAGCCAGGAGTTGTAGTATATGCATGCGACACATTTAGCTTTGCAACGTAGTACGTTCCCTAACAGAGTGGAATAAAGCAGCCGCTGTGAGTGCTGTTTAGTGTAGAAATTAGCTTTTGGCTACGAGTGAAAAATAATTGCTTGGGCGTGGTTTGATACCTGGAGCTCAGCCCCTATATTATTACCTTATCATGCCCAGATTTTTCGAATTTCAAAAGGGGACGGGGTCTAGCTAAACCAGCGTGTTTTGTTACCCTTTAATGTGCGTGCTTGGCAGTGTTTTTCTCCCGTTTGCTGCCTGTTGAATAGCTAGTCGCTGCTATATTTCTTATATACCACTACTTTTGCATTACCGTTGTTGTATTGCAGCGTGCTATCCCTGTTATTGGGTGTTTTGGCTGCATTATATTTGCAGTCTTTGCTTAGCATATGCTCAGTCTAACTTAGCTCTGAGCATGTGCTAAGCGTGTTTGGTGTACTGTCCAGACTTTATTAGCAAGCTACTATTATGGCTTTACAGTTGTGGGATTTTACTTTAGATAATATCACAATGTAATCAGGAAAAGTCACTAAAGGCATATGGATTTCATGATGACAGATTTGTAGATTTAAACCCCTTCGTGCAGATCCCCTAGTGGCCATGGCGCCGGCGCCAAGATTTTGCTCAACTCAGATATCAGATGTTTTACATTTATTAGTACACGATTCGTGACAACTCTGCCGAATATGGAGTTTCTAAGTGTCACTATGTCGTATAGCTAGTCCATTTACCAAGCAACCCCCCACCCAGTCTCACCTGAAAATATACCTACCCATGCGTGACACAGTGGACAATAGCGTCTGTGTGTGAATTCATAAAAATATATATTTTTTACCACTATCAAATTTTTATTCTGTCGTAGCAACAAGATAAACCCAACAATAGCTCGATCGTATGCCAAAAAAGCCGGGAAACACCCTGCTCACTCAAATGCAAAATAAAAATGCTAAATTCTTGTGTAATCATGCCACGTCATTCTACTACCAATATCTGCTACTAAATATGAAAGAAATCCAATCCTACCATTGTTTTTAAGCATAGAGTCGCTGGAATTTTGGCCCATTCCTCCTGACAGAACTGGTGTAACTGAGTCAGGTTTGTAGGCCTCCTTGCTCGCACACGCTTTTTCAGTTCTGCCCACAAATTTTCGATTTGATTGAGGTCAGGACTTTGTGATGGCCACTCATAATACCTTGACTTTGTAGTCCTTAAGCCATTTTGCCACAAAGTATGCTTTGGGTCATTGTCCATTTGGAAGAGCCATTTGCGACCAAGCTTTAACTTCCTGGCTGATGTCTTGAGATGTTGCTCCAATATATCCACATAATTTTCCTTCCTCATGATGCCATCTATTTTATGAAGTGCACCAGTCCCCTCCTGCAGCAAAGCACCCCCACAACATGATCCTGCCACCCCCGCGCTTCACGTGGGATGGTGTTCTTCGGCTTGCAAGCCTCACCCTTTTTCCTCCAAACATAACGATGGTCATTATGGCCAAACAGTTAAATTTTTGTTTCATCAGACCAGATGACATTTCTCCAAAAAGTAAGATCTTTGTCCCCATGTGCAGTTGCAGACTGTAGTCTGGCTTTTTTATGGCGGTTTTGTAGTGGCTTCTTCCTTGCTGAGCAGCCTTTCAGGTTATGTCGATGTAGGACTCGTTTTACTGTGGATATAGATACTTTTGTACCTGTTCCCTCCAGCATCTTCACAAGGTCCTTTGCTGTTGTTCTGGGATTGATTTGCACTTTTCGCACCAAAGCACGTTCATCTCTAGGAGACAGAACGCGTCTCCTTCCTGAGCAGTACGACGGCTGCGTGGTCCCATGGTGTTTATACTTGCGTACTATTGTTTGTACAGACAAACGTGGTACTTTCAGGCGTTTGGAAATTGCTCCCAAGGATGAACCAGACTTGTGGAGGTCCACAATTTTCTTTCCGAGGTCTTGGCTGATTTCTTTTGATTTTCCCATGATGTCAAGGCACTGAGTTTGAAGGTAGGCCTTAAAATACATCCACAGTTACACCTCCAATTGACTCAAATAATGTCAATTAGCCTATCAGAAGTTTCTAAAGCCATGACATAATTTTCTGGAATTTTCCAAGCTGTTTAAAGGCACAGTCAACTTAGGGTATGTTAACTTCTGACCCACTGGAATTGTGATATAGTGAATTAAAAGTGAAATAATCTGTCTGTAAACAATTGTTGGAAAAACTACTTATGTCTTGCACTGTCCTAACTGACTTGCCAACACTATAGTTTGCTAACATGAAATCTGTGGAGTGGTTAAAAATCAGTTTTAATGACTTCAACCTAAGTGTAAACTTCCGACTTCAACTGTAGGGGGCTCAGTCATGTTTTATGTTTGAGTAGCCCTGAAGCTAGAACATTTGCCAGCATTTTCCTGATGGTGGAATATTATTTTATTGTAATCTTATTGTACATAATATAAACTGTATACATGGTATGGCAATACCAGGGAATGAAAAATACTCATTCAAATTTACTGTGCATATGTGGTAGATGAATGTAAAATCTTCCTTGGAGTGAGTATAAATGCGTATATGCTTTATAATGGACAAAAAATATTTTATTCATTTTATTACAGGTTTTGGATAGGTGTTTAGACCCATAGATATGTATCACCTTGTACCAAGGTTATTATAGTTTCAAGTTTTTAATTTAGTTTTTATTTTTATTCGTTCTTTTAATTTCACTTTCTAATTTAGTTTTAGTTCGTTTTCAGAGTGTGTTTATAGTTTTAGTTTAGTTTTAGTTTTTCAACCGATTTTATTTTTTATTTTTATTTTAGTTAATAACAGTCAATAGCTGGGTTGGGGGAGAGAAAAATGAAAATCCCAATTCCAAAAAAGTTGGGACAGTATGAAAAATACACATAAGCAGAAAGCAGTGATTTGTAAATTCTCTTTTGCATATATTTAATTGAAGACAGTACAAAGAAAATATATAATGTTTTACCTTATCAACTTTATTGATGTTTGTAAATATATGCTAATTCCGAATTTGATGGCTACAACACGCTCCAAAAAAGTTGAGACAAGGGCAAAAAAAAACTGGGAAGTTCAAACTGTTGGAACATTCCACAGGTAAACAGGTGATGCTATCATGACTGGGTATAAAAGGATATCAAAAGACTCTTCATATCTTATTTTCAGGTACTCTCACAAGCGATACTATAACCTCTCTGCATTTCAATGGATCTCTATGGGAATTGGGCAGTGGGACTAGAGTAAGATGTAAATTACACAAATTTTCTTTGTACTGTTTAATTAAATATATGTAAAAGAGAATTTATGTATTCATTAAGTATTCATACCCTTTGCTTTAACGTATTTTTAAAGTATCATATTTCATATTTGGTCGCATATCCTTTACATGCTGTTACTTCCTGAAGTCTGTGACCATCAACATCAAAAAACTGTCGATATCTTATTTTCAGGTACTGTTACAAGCGATACTATAATCTCTCTGCATTTGAATGGATCTCTATGGAAATTGGGGGGTGAGACTAGATTCAGCTGTAAATTACACTGGTACAGTATGGAACACATGGCTGGCTAAATGGCTGTAAGTTATCAAGGGTCTGAGCTATCAAACGAGCCCCAAACCATCACTCTGTTGCCAGATATGGAGTAGATGTGGATGGATCACTTTAAGGGTTGTTTCTCGACTTTTTTCCCCATAGAGTTCTATAGGAAAATGAGTCCGGCCATGTGTTCCATACTGTACCAGTGTAATTTACAGCTGAATCTAGTCTCACCCCCCAATTTCCATAGAGATCCATTCAAATGCAGAGAGGTTATAGTATCGCTTGCAACAGTACCTGAAAATAAGATAGACAGTTTTTTGATGTTGATGGTCACAGACTTCAGGAAGTAACAGCATGTAAAGGATATGCGACCAAATATGAAATATGATACTTTAAAAATATGTTAAAGCAAAGGGTATGAATACTTATGTAAATGAGAATTTTTTTTTTTTCTTTTAATAAATTTGCAAAAATCTCAAAAAAACTTTTTTCACATTGTCATTATGGGGTGTTCTGTGTAGAATTTTGAGGGAAAAATTAATTTAATCAATTTTGGAATAAGGCTGTAACAGAACAAAATGTGGAAAAAGTGAAGCGCTGTGAATACTTTCCGGATGCACTGTAGCTCAGTATTTCATTGCAAACTAAAGAAAAACATTTAAAATTGTTTTTTTTTTTGCATTTTTGCCAAGATTTTCTTTGCATTTGTGGCACTTTATTTTGATCCAATTTATGAAAAAACTAAACTACGTTAGTATTAGAAATAGCTATGCATGTCATGAAGAATAAAAGTCCAATATTCACCAGGGGAGCAAACTGGTGAGGGCCCAAAAAGATGAAATCTTTTTCACCTGAAAATGCAGAAAATCAGTGTGCAGCTCCCTTCCCATGATGCAGGTTAAATTTTTCTGTACGAGTTATGCACAAGCATACAGTCAAGCCGGAAAGTCTGAACTCTCCTTTCACCTTCTCCACGTTTTATTACGTTAGACTTATACTACAATAGATTGAGTTCATTTTTTGCCTCAAACATCTACACACAATAGCCAATAATGACGAAGTGAAAACAGGTTTTTAGAAAATATGCAATTTTATTTTACTGACAAAAATAGGTTATTTAGGGGTTACATATCTGTACACACCCTTAGCGTAATACTTGGTTGCTGCACCTTTGGCAGCGATTACAGCTTCAAGGCGTCTTGGGAAAGAAGATACGAGCTTGGCACATTTGTTTCTGGACATTTTTGCCCATTCCTCTTGGCATATCCTTGCAAGCTCCGTCAGGTTGGATGGGGAGCGTCGGTACACAGCCATTTTCAGCTCTTTCCACAGATGTTCAATTGGATTCAGGTCTGGGCTCTGGCTGGGCCACTCAAGGACATGCAGACTTTCTCCGAAGCCACTCCTTTGTTCTCTTGGCTGTGTGCTTCGGGTCGTTGTCATGTTGGAAGGTAAACCTTCGCCCCAGTCTGAGGTCCAGAGCGCTCTGGAGCAGGTTTTCTTCAAGGATCTCGGGGTACTTAGCTGCATTCATCTTTCCCTCTATCAGGACTAGTCGCCCCGTTCCCGCTGCTGAAAAACATCCCCACATCATGATGCTGCCACCGCCATGCTTCACTGTAGGGATGGTAGCCAGGTAATGAGCGGTGCCTGGTTTCCTCCAGACGTGACGCTTGGTATTCAGGCCAAAAAGGTTCAATTTTGGTTTCATCAGACCAGAGAATCTTGATTCTCATGGTTTGAGAGTCCTCTAGGTGCCTTTTGGCAAACTCCAAGCGGGCTGTGATGTGCCTTTTACTAAGGAGGGGCTTCCGTCTGGCCACTAGACCATAGGCCTGATTGGTGGAGTGCTGCCTGGATGGTTGATCTTCTGAAAGGTTCTCCCATCTCCACAAGGATACGCTGGAGCTCTGTCAGAGTGACCCTCGGGTTCCTGCTCACCTCCCTGGCCAAGGCCCGTCTTCCC
>CM056380.1:6139212-6198372 GCA_029718625.1 Synaphobranchus kaupii
CTACAGTCAAGCCGGAAAGTCTCCCCACCCCTTTCACCTTCTCCACGTTTTATTACGTTACAGACATATTCTACAATAGATTGAGTTAATTTTTTTGTCTCAAAATTCTACACAAAATAGCCCATAATGACAAAGTGAAAACAGGTTTTTAGACATTTGTGCTAATTTATAAAAAATCTAAATGTAAAACATCATATGTACACAAGTGTGCACACCCTTTGATATGACACCCAAAAGTGAGCTGAGGTGCATTTTGTTTCCACTGATACTGCTTGAGATGTTTCTACAACTTAATTGGAGTCCACCTGTGATAAATTCAATTGATTGGACATGATTGGGGATTGCCAACACCTGCCTATATAAGGTCCCACAGTTGACAGTGCATGTCAGAGCAAACTCCAAGCCATGGGGTCAAAGGAATTATCTGCAGACCTCAGAAACAGGATTGTGTCAAGGCATAGATCTGGAGAAGGTTACGGCCAAACTGAGCAATCAGGGAAGACGGGCCTTGGCCAGGGAGGTGAGCAGGAACCTGAGGGTCACTCTGACAGAGCTCCAGCTTATCCTTGTGGAGATGGGAGAACCTTTCAGAAGATCAACCATCCAGGCAGCACTCCACCAATCAGGCCTTTATGGTAGTGGCCAGACGCAAGCCCCTCCTTAGTAAAAGGCACATCACAGCCTGCTTGGAGTTTGCCAAAAGGCACCTAGAGGACTCTCAAACCATGATAATCAACATTCTCTGGTCTGATGAAACCAAAATTGAACTTTTTGGCCTGAATACCAAGCGTCACGTATGGAGGAAACCAGGCACCGCTCATCACCTGGCTAATACCATCCCTACAGTGAAGCATGGCGGTGGCAGCATCATGATGTGGGGATGTTTTTCAGCAGCGGGAACGGGGTGGCTAGTCCTGATAGAGGGAAAGATGAATGCAGCTAAGTACACCGAGATCCTTGAGGAAAACCTGCTCCAGAGCGCTCTGGACCTCAGACTGGGGCGAAGGTTTACCTTCCAACATGACAACGACCCGAAGCACACAGCCAAGAGAACAAAGGAGTGGCTTCGGAGAAAGTCTGTGCATGTCCTTGAGTGGCCCAGCTAGAGCCCAGACCTGAATCCAATTGAACATCTTTGGAAAGAGCTGAAAATGGCTGTGTACCGACGCTCCCCATCCAACCTGACGGAGCTTGCAAGGATATGCCAAGAGGAATGGGCAAAAATGTCCAGAAACAAGTGTGCCAAGCTTGTAGCTTCTTTCCCAAGATGCCTTGAAGCTGTAATCGCTGCCAAAGGTGCAGCAACCAAGTATTAGGCTAAGGGTGTGTACAGATATGTAACCCCTAAATAACCTATTTTTGTCAGTAAAATAAAATTGCATATTTTCTAAAAACCTGTTTTCACTTCGTCATTATTGGCTATTGTGTGTAGATGTTTGAGGCAAAAAATGAACTCAATCTATTGTAGTATAAGTCTGTAACGTAATAAAACGTGGAGAAGGTGAAAGGGGTGGGGAGACTTTCCGGCTTGACTGTATATATCCGACATTCCCTCTCTTGGAAGAATATGTGCATGCACCTGCTAAAAACATTCATCCATCACCATCTCAAAATCACAAGGTACAACAATTAAGACATCGCTATGAGAAACCCACACATTTTAACATTTGAGATGCAGTTGAGTGAAACGAGCTCTATACACGCTCTATGGTTGGCAGAGGGTGTACTTTTCTGTCTAGTTAATAGAGGCCTACATGCCTATACGGTGATGTAGTGGAGGCTAAACGCACGTAAACGAATGTAAACGCCGGTTACGCACCTCTAGATTTCCGAAATAGCGTTTACTCACCTCTAAATTAGCGTTTATGCACCAGTGCCAGCGTTAATGTACCTTTTAATTTTGCTGATTGATTAGAGTTTCCTATTTTGCCAGCGGATATTCAAAACAAAACTGCGCTGCAGTATCAGCATTTACGGTATCTGTGTGACCAACCCATCATATCTAGCACCACTGCATTTACTAACTACCTATTCTAATGTAATGTTGCATGTGGATTCCTGCCATGAGGGATGGATATAAGATGTTTCCTCAAATGTGCAGTCCTGCCGCTGCCAACAAAAGAAAAAAAAAGTGAGTGCAAAAATAAAACAAGTAATGTTCGTATCACTCAGATTTGTTACAAACGTTAAATGCTATTTTTTAACACAGCTAGTAGCTCCATTAGTTATCGATAGCTAGCTTGCTAAGTTAACTGATCTAATGATGACCCGCTCCAACTAGCTACCAGCTCGTAAATCGATGGTCCGTATCGTCAGGTATACTGAACAGAAAGCATTGTCAACACAACCTGGATAGATATAATAGTTAGCTAGGTAGCTATATTATCATTTAAATAATGCAATAGCTATTTAAGTAAATAATTCCATACATTATAAAATACCTAGAACAAAGATTATGACAAAACTGGTCACTGTCACCAAGGTAACCAAAAGGGTAGTCTCAGCCTCAGCAACTTTGACCCACTTCGTACGCAGCGTCTGATGCATAGGCTTGCATAAGCTGGGTCGGACTGTGGGAAACTGACAGTCAGCACTCATTGGTTCACAACACTGTCAATCACAGGAGTGTGTGTGTATTTCCGGAACGACGCGATACATTGGGTTTTATCAGTCCGCCGGGAAACAAGTTGTGCTAACTAATCGGTAGCTAAATCCTGCTGCGAATCCATCAAGAACAATGAGTGAGAGCTTAACGCTGGATTGAAGAAAGTTTTTGAAGTTCACGACATTTCTTCGGTGTGATGGTTGTTTTACTGGAGATCGCCGTGCCATTTGTGTAAATCACATTTGTTTCACGCAGGTCTGTTCTTCCTGTAGCACTGTTTCTGAATCGACCATAGACGGTCTGTGGTTGGTTATAATGCATGTCAATCAAAGGCGCCATCTCGCCAAAGTGAGCGGCACTTTACCACTTTACTTTTTACACACCACATTTTACGTTACACATCAGGTCATAAAAACAGAGCTCCCCCACCTCAAGAATCCCCACTACACCACTGCCCGCTAGCCAGCAGTTATTCATCAAAGGAAGCATTTCAAGGCTAACAAAAAAGAATGCTGCTATAACTTTTAGCTCTGAAGACTGTTACCAGAGCTAAAAGTTAAAGACTGTTTTAGCTCTACTGTTACCACCTCCTACAGCTAAGATGACGGGCTGGATTTTAGGAGGCATAAAAAATGAATGGCCGTTTGATACCTCAGACCCTTGATGACTTACTGCCATTTAGCCAAACATGTGTTCCATACTATTCTCGTCTCACCCCTCAAATCCCATAGAGATCCATTCAAATGCAGAGAGGTTATAGTATTGCTTGTTAGAGTACCTGAAAATAAGATAGTCTTCCAAACTTCCAAATTATTATCTAATTGGACAATCAGTTACACCTGTTTTGTGCACCAAATATTAACTTTAATCAATATATTTGATAGTAAAGGTAGGGGTGTACTTTTTCCTCATGAGGAATTAGCATTTATGCTCATTTCAATTGCTTAAGTGATTCCAAACTTTTTTAGCATCATTTGTTGAATTAGTTTACCTTAATCAATCAATATGGTTGAAATGAATAAACTTGTTTCCAGATGCGTCAAAAAAACTGACTACCGTCTGAGGGTGCACTTACTTTTTCACATGACAGTATAATCAAAATATGACAAGCATTACTACTTACATATCGAGTAGTATATCTTCACCAAGTTGGCTACGTACACACTGCTAGTTTTCGGGAGTGACTGCCATTTAGTCACTCCCTATGAACTGTACATATTAAACCAGCAGAGGGGACTCAGCGGAGTGAATTCAGTATTTAGGTTTGTACAAGTCACATAAGTCACTCTCCTCCCCCGATCTCGAGATTACAGTGAAAACACGTGTAAACATAGCAACGTTTACTTTGGACAATTGATTCACAAACAAATTGCATTTCTTTTGACAGCTCCACTAGTCAGAAGCGTGAGTTTGTATGCCATTTATTGCTATGCCTATGTAGCCTACGCACACCATATAGCCTACTTTCTATTGCCATATGTTCCATCATCGTATTATCACCAGGCCATTTGCCGTTCGTATATTATTCATATTATATGCCATGTGTATGTGGAGTTCATTTTTGTGTTTTGTAGCACCAGAATACGATTAATTGGTCGTATTTTGCTGCCGTTTTCTATTCAGTGGCAGTAAACTTTTCACTTGATCAATGTAGTAAATTTTTTCTATGAAATCCTAAAAATGTGCAAGGTCATGCAGTTTCTTGTTTTTGTTATGAGCTGTTAGAAATAGCTGGCGTTCTTTGTTCGCTCTCACTCTTGTTCCTATCGGGAATGAATAAGGAGGAAAGAGGGAGCAGCGTAGGAGTGGGCGTAATCTCAGCGTGTATGTCACTTAACTAGTTGTCCAGGGCAGTTCTGGTACTCTGCGCAGACCAACCACAGCCGAAGTGAAATATGGTAGTTAATACCTGAAATTCCAGGTAGTGCCTGTGTTGTAGAATGTATTACATGTAGTGTACGTAGCCGTTGATAGACATCCTCTTCATAGAATCTATGCTAACGGATTATAAGAATCTCCGTCTCTCTCCTCTTCTGACTCACCTTCAAAATACTTGTCAGCAAAGCCAGGAGCTTCTTTAGCCATGCTGATCAGTTGGCAAATCCGTAAATTGAAAATGGGAAACGGCTGAGAAACAACTATTACGCATGCATATAATTATGCTGTGTAATGCGTATTTGAGTGCGTAAGACTGTAGCGATGCAAGTAGACTTCCTGTTGCACATGGCCCTAAATAGATGTTCAAAGCTTTCAATTAGACAGGTCATATGCTTGTGGAAAGCATATAATGCCCTCTATTGGATACGATCATTGTCAATCAAACCAGAATTAAATTAAAAGCATCACAGCTGTGTAATCGGGAAGCCTGGTATTACGCAGGCGAGTTTAGATTGTATACTCTTGTTCTAATGCGCTTTGTATTTCTCAAACGGATTGTCCAAAGCAATAAATGACTGCGGAATCTCTACACATAAGATCAATGGTAAGATTGTATATTTATTCCATATTTAGTCGCAGATATTGACAGTAGAATGACATGGTATGATTACATAATAATTGCACTTGTATATTTTGGTATTGAGTTGGCAGCGCTTTTCTCTGTTGTATTAGCATACCTTTGGGCTATTGTTGGCTTCATCTAACAAAATTTTTGGTGGTGATAAAATATTTTTATGAACTCTCAGGTAGACGCTATTGCACAATGTATCACACTTGGGTAGGTACAGTTGCAGGTGAGACTGGGTGGGGGGCTGCTTGTTAAATGAACCGCATATGCGACAGTGGTGGCATGTAGAAACTCTGTATTCTGCACACTTGTCGTGTACTAATAAAACTAGAAGACAGAGTTTGTTGTTTCCTCACATAGTTTGGTTGCGGGAGCAATGAGTATAAACTCTGCAAACTTGTCATGAAACTTGTCCTAATAAAGCTAGAACACAGAGGTCCTGATTTACGAAGATCTTTGTTCATGTCATTGGTTTTGTGTGTGCTAAATGGTTTTGCACCCGCTAAAGGTCTTAGTAAAGAGTTTGTTGTTTCCACTCATAGTTTGGTTGCAGGAGCAATGAATGTCTGAAGGTGGGTTCTCATCAAATCCGGCGAGGTACATCAGTTGGACGCATTCTATTCATTTTCTATGGAGAAGATGCGATGCGTTTGCGCGGTGCATGATGGATGTGGCGCGGCGACTGTGTGGTACGTTCGCCGGTTCTGAATTTGAATAGGATAGATTCCAAACGTACTTTAGGGAAATTAATGCGTCCGCTGTTGCTCGCGAAACTTGGATCAAACGGTCGAAGTAGGCGTTTTAGATCAAATATGAATCAAGATTTAGCAACTGCATAGCCTATGCTTCAAATGTTTTCAGAAACGTATTTCAGCGGACTGTTTAGGTGGGATAAAAGAAAGTTTATTAACAGGCCGTCATTGTTCCGGTTTGAAAACGGAGGCAAAATACGTCTAGCCAATCAGGTTCCGTTAATGTTCCTTGTAGGCTACTCAACACATCTAATAGCAACGCCCATCAAAAGCAGTTTGGGGCTCCTGCGCGTCGTCGCTGGTTTGGTGAGAATCCACCTTCAGTTGAGCTCTCTCAGGACGTCGGCATTCTGCCACTAGGGCATCTGTGCAAAGGGGTTAAGGGAAGCTCAAACAGATTTAATTATCATGGCACCATAATCATCTCATATGAGCATTTTTGGTATGCATCACAATAGTTTTGTGTTCTTTTTCTTTATCTTACAATCTTTTAGGTCAGGGATCTCAAACTCCAGTCCTGGAGGGCCGCCGTGTCTGCTGGTTTTTGTCATTTCCTTTCAATCAGCAGCCAATTTAGGCCTTGGAAACAAGGTGTGCAGACTCTTTAGCCAATCAATGACTTAAATTAAACACTTAAGTGCAGGAACACATCGAAAACCAGCAGACACAGCGGCCCTCCAGGATTTGAGTTTGAGATCCCTGTTTTAGGTTGTACGTCCTTTATTTCCTTATAGCGTAGTATCCAATATCTTTCCATGTCTTGTAAATAAAATGATTGTCATGCCATTTACATTATTAAAGATGGTACTGCTATGTACAGTATAGGTAAGAACAATTAGACTTTTACCTATTTTAATGGCTCTGATACCATTTCATGCTGACCATTTAATTTC
Source organism: Synaphobranchus kaupii (assembly GCA_029718625.1). Classification (NCBI taxonomy): domain Eukaryota; kingdom Metazoa; phylum Chordata; class Actinopteri; order Anguilliformes; family Synaphobranchidae; genus Synaphobranchus; species Synaphobranchus kaupii. The sequence goes on from CM056380.1 coordinate 6,145,969, forward strand.
TTTCCAATGTGAGTTTAATTGCTCAAAAGGTGCCATGCTCCTAGATACAACCGAATTTGTAAAATAAACATTTCTTGTTATTTTGATGATATGGGAAGGTAGGGAATTCCATGCAATCACCGCATTCGTCAAGATGGGAGAACCAGAGCACTCAAGACCTGCCTAGTGTTAGAAATTTGCAACAATGCCTTAAAACAGATAGTCCTTTATCCAGTTTATTTACAATGTTTTCAATGTGTCCAGGATAATCTATGTTGTAGAGTCAGAACAAGAAGCTTGGTTTCCTTGACTTGTAGAAAAGGAATTTCATTCATGAAAAAGCTGTGGCTCCAGACTGAATGAATGATTTGAACCAAATACAATTATTTTTGTCTTTGATGTGTAAATGACTCATTTGTTATCATAGAGGCTGGTTCCATAAGAATAACACACACCCTTCCTCACCAGGGATGCTGCCCAGCTGTTGGTTCAGGCTCTTGTCATCTCTCTCCTGGCCGGGCTTCCACAGCACTCTCTCCAGCCCCTTCAGCTCATCCAGAACGCCGCAGCCCGCCCGGTTTTCAACCTCCCCATATTTACCCACCCCCTCCTGCGTTCCCTCCACTGGCTCCCGGTGGCTGCCCGCATCACATTCAAAACCCTGGTGTTGGGGTACAAGGCTGCAAAAGAGCTGCACCCCCATACCTTCAGGCCTTGTGCCAGCCCTACACCCCAACCCGTGCTCTACTCTCTGCTGCCACCGGGCGCCTAGCTCTCCCCTCCCTGTGATGACCTGGTCATCGCTCCTCCAGGCCTCAACTCCTCTCCCTGCTGGCCTCCCAATGGTGGAACGACCCGCCCATCTCAGTAAGGACAGCAGAGTCCCTCCCTACCTTCCAGCGTAACCTGAAGACGCATCTATTGAGGAAATACCTCTCCTCCCCTTCTCCACCCTGATTCCCATTGCCCTCTTCCACATCCGTCTTCTTTCTATCCTTAAAAAAAAAAAAAATACCTTCCTTTCCACATATTAATACTTGCGGTGTGTTATGGCCGGTCCATTACACTCATTAATTGCTACTTGGAATGTTGGTGATTTATGAACTTAGGCCTTTTTCTTTGTGCACTAATTGTAAGTCGCTCTGGATAAGAGCGTCAGCTAAATGCCTAAAATGTAATAAATGAACTGTGGGTGTGGTGGGGGTTTGCTTTTAAAATTGCCAATCACATCACCCCATTTCTTTTCCTTTAATAACAGTGTGTTAGCGCCAGAGCCAACTGATAATTTCATCATGGCCGAAGAGCAATCCGTTATGAAAGGCTCCGTTATGAGACTCTCGATGAACCATTACATGTGATATCAAAACACAGGTGTAGTGCATGTCCATTGGAAATCAACATTCTGGTGACCCTGGACTGCATTTTCAAAAGACTACATGTACCGGCATGCGACAGTCATGTGATCCTTGGTTTAGTTCCAAGTTGCACTCACTTCCCCGACTGGGGGAGAAGCAACTGGGCTGAAATAGGCAAGGGAACACACGGAGAGACCCCTCTCTCTCTCGGGTTAGGGGGCCAGAACAACTGCTCTTCCCAGCTCTCAGCATGTTCTAGAAAGCCACGGAAACTGCATCCAGCTACCGTTATACAACATAGTAGTAAAGTGATAGCCTGCGTTATTACACGCCGCAAACCACAAAGAGTTCAAGAGACAACTTTCCGAAAAGGACAAAGGAACAGCAAAGCTTCAAAGGCAACACTCACCCAAGAAAACCTCTTGCTGAAAATGACGGTACAATCCAGAGACGCTGCCAAAAGACAGAACTTTCTGCACACATCAAAGCCACGGAACCAGCCTGTGTACTCCAGTACAGTAAGACTGACACAAACATCCAGAAAATAGTTTAGGAAAACCTTTGTTTAATGTTTATTGTCAATGTAATTACATGTTCAGACTCTGAGGTATCAAACAAGCCTCAAACCATCACTCAGCTGCCAGATATGCAGTAGATATGGATGGATCGCTTTAAGGGTTGTTTTTCCTCACTCATTTTCCTATTGAACTTTATGGAAAAATAAGTCAGGAGAAGAAACCGTTAAATTGATCAACCATATCTACTGCATATCTCGCAGCAGAGTGATGGTTTGAGGCTCGTTTGATACCTCAAACCCTTTATGACTTACAGCCATTTAGCCAACCGCGTGATCCATACTGTTCCAGCGTAATTGACAGCTTAATCTAGACCCTCCCCCCCAATTCCCATAGACATCCATTCAAATGCAGAGAGGTTATAGTAAGTCTTGTAAGAGTATCAGAAAATAAGATATCGAGAGTCTTTTGATGTTGTTGGGTCACAGACATCAGGAAGTCATGGCATGCAAAGGATATGTAACCAAATTTATTTAAGTTTATGTTAATTTGTCCAATTACTTTTTGTCCCCTAAAATGGGGGGGACTAAAAAGGGCTACAATTGGTACACGGTTCACTCGATATGTATGTAAAATTAAAAATTTAAATTGAAGCTGAAAGTCTGCACTTTAACCTCATATTCACTGTTCCATTTCAAATCCAATGTTCTGGAATACAGAGCCGAAACAACAAAAATTGTGTAACTTCCCACAAACCTTTGGTCCCCACTGTATGTATATTCTCATCACTAGTTAGTGCTCTTGTGAGAATATATATACATTACTGACATAACTGGTAACCTAGTGTGAAGCCATATAAATAGTGTGAGACCGAATAGTTTATTTATTTTTATTTTTTATCTTGCCCCTCAAACAAAATATATTTTCCATTTTATTTGCCAGTGCTAAAAGTATAATAAAAAATTCCCACGGACAATTGCGCAGGGTGAATATTCCCAGACTGGCCAGGAGCAGGAGGCAGCTGGCAGAGATGCCCTCCAGTCGGCCTCTCCATCGTACTGCTGCTGCTACTGTTTCAACTGAGCAGGCATCACACTTGTGAACCAGAGGATGGGAAAGAAGACGCTGCATTTAGTTTGAATTTACTGCAGCTTTTGGTTTCTTTGCAGTCAATTTTTGTTTAATACCATTATTCACCACTTCATCTAAGTTTCATTAATTTTCAGACATGCACTTGATAAGATGAATGTACACTCATTCGGGAAACGGCTCCACAGCCAACCAGTCCCTGCTCTCTCATGCACTCTGTGCCTCTGTAATCTCCATCACAATCAGGCTTTCTCCGGGCAGCATCGACAGGGGGAATTGGCAGCCGGTTTCCCGCGCGCGGGTGTGCATTGCCACTTCTCCTGGAATTCAGGAAAAGTTTTTTTTTCGAGTTTTAAACTTTTTCTTTTCGCTAACTTTCATCATCTCAAAAGAAATCTTACACACATAATCAGTGCGTTCGAGTGCACAACTGGGAAAGTTTGGCTTTGCTAGCAAACATAACTAAAACAGCTAACAACGATACTAAACCATTGGAACTCTACCGCAGATGCACAGTTCTGTCGACAGGGTATCGCTGTTTGACGCCGAAGACGATGCACCTCAAGAACCAAGGAAATCGAAAATCAAACGGCACATTTGAGTAAATCCGATACAACACGAAACAAACATGGCACGGAAAGGAGAGGACTACGTCAGCCTATCACAGGTGCGTGATCTGCTAAAACAACAACAAGATGCCTACATGCAGTTATTAAAACAGCAAGAAAACAACTTTAAGAGCTTCGTCCAAATCCTGGTCGATTCCACTAACAAGCGAATGGACAATATGATTAAAGAGGTCCAGGACCTAAAGAGCAGTCTGCAGTTCTCTCAAAAATAAGTGGATGAACTAAAAGAGATTGGCAAGGAGTTGACTAACAAGAGCAAAGAAGCACGCACAGACATCAATACTGTGTGTGAATCAGTCTTAACAATGAGTGGGAAAGCAGACTACCTCGAAGGTCAATTTAAACGGAATAATATAATTATAGACGGCATTCCTGAGTCCCCACGGGAGAGCTGGGAGGAATCAGAGGACAAGGTCCGTGAGATGCTCACTGTAAAACTACAGATGGATGAGAAGAGGATCGAGGTGGAGCGGGCCCACAGAACGGGAACCAACTCGTGTGACAGGCCCAGGCAGATCGTGGTGAAATTCCTACGATTCAAGGACAAGATGGCAGTCCTGGAAAGACGCCATAAACTGAAAGGAACTAACATCTTCCTTAACGAAGACTATACTGAAGCTGTACACCAAAAGAGAAAATAACTCATCCCCGCCATGAAGGCCGAAAGGAGTAAAGGGAACATTGCATACATCAGATACGACAGACTTATTGTCCACCCTCCCTCCCAAAAGACTGAGAGAATGGATCTAAGAGCCAAGACGGGTTCGTAACTTAGCGCACGCACATACACATACACAACAGCGGTGCGCCTGCACTGATTGTTTTTCTATACATCATGTCTGTATCCGATAATTTTGTGTTTTCTGCTAGCTTGTCTCTGTATTATGTCTGTATCTGTCAAACTGCCTAAGAAAGGGCTAAAAATAGCACATGTTAATATATGTAGCCTTAGAAATAAGGTTCAGGATATTAATAATTTGCTGACATCAGACAACATCCATATTCTGGCCATTTCTGAAACCCATTTAGATGACTCATCTTTGTTGTTTGTTTAAAATCTTTGTTGCTGGGATGCTGTTATAGGCCACCAAGCTCTGATAGTCAATACATGGATAATTTGTGTGAAATGATTGATAAAGTATGTGATGTAAACAGAGAGATCTATTTACTGGGAGACCTGAACATTAATTTTTTCTCATCAGGCTGTCCATTAAAAAAGAAACTTTCTACTGTAACAAATGCTTGTAATCTGGTTCAGGTCATTAATCAACCGACCAGGGTGATCACTAATAGCACAGGAGTCACATCATCCACGTGCATCGATCACATTTATGCTAACGCTGGAGAACTGTGCTCAAAAGCTGTATCTGTACCTATTGGATTCAGTGATCATAATCTAGTAGCTATATCCAGGAAAGCCAAAGTCCCAAAGGCTGGGCCTAAAATAGTGTTTAAGAGATCATATAAGTCATTCTGCTGTGACTCGTATGTGGATGATGTTAAAAATATTTGTTGGTCTGATGTGTGTAAAGAGAGGGAACCAGATGCTGCACTTGATGTATTCATGAAATTGCTGCTTCCAGTTATTGATAAACATGCACCTGTTAGGAAGCTAACTGTCAGGACTGTTAGTGCACTGTGGATTGATGAGGAGCTAAAGAAATGTATGGGTGAGAGAGAAAAAGCAAAAGTGGCAGCAATTAAGTCTGGCAGTTCATCTGAATGGCAGACATATTGTAAATTAAGGAACAATGTGACTAAACTGAATAGGAAAAAGAAGAAAATGTATTATGAAACTAAGATAAATAATATAATGCATGATGGAAAAAAGCTCTGGGGTACCTTAAATAATATCATGGGCAGAAAGAGCAATTCAACACCATCCTTCATTGAATCAGAAGGGGCATTTATTACTAAACCTTTAGACATTGCCAATTATTTTAATGATTATTTTATGGGCAAAGTGAGTACATTAAGGCAGGGAATGCCAACATCTAGCTGTGAGTTATCCTATATATGTATAAAAGAACAAATAATGAAGGACAAGAACTGTATCTTTGAACTGTGTAAAGTAAGTATAGAGGAGGTGGAAAAATTATTGCTGTCCATCAATAATGAGAAACCACCGGGTATCGACAATTTAGATGGAAAGCTACTGAAGATTGTAGCTAATCATATTGCTGCTCCTATTTGTCATATCTTTAATCTGAGCCTTGAATGTAATGTTTGCCCCCAAACCTGGAAAGAAGCTAAAGTCATTCCACTACCTAAGAATGCTAGGAATGCCTTTACTGGCTCTAACAGCCGACCAATAAGCTTGTCACCTGTTCTTAACAAACTCTTGGAAAAAATTGTATTTGACCAAATACAACGCTATTTCTCTGTTAACAATCTGACAAGTGACTACCAGCACGCTTATAGAGAGGGCCACTCAACAGCCACAGCACTTACACAAATGACAGATGAATGGCTGAAAGAAATTGATAAAAAGAACATTGTGGGAGCAGTATTGTTAGATTTTAGTGCTGCCTTCGATGTGGTTGACCACAAACTATTACTGAATAAACTCATGCATTATGGTTTTGCTCCAACCGCTTTATCATGGATAGAAAGCTATCTATCCAATAGAACTCAGAGTTTTCTTTAATGGCAGCTTTTCAGATGCTAGACATGTTGAGAGTGGGATTCCACAAGGACGTTCGCTTGGTCCTTTACTTTTCTCTATCTTTACTAATGATTTTCCATTTGCTCTTAAAAAAGCATATGTGTCTATGTATTCTGATGACACAACAATATACATGAACGCAACGACAGTTAATGAAATCACTGCAACCCTGAACAAAGAATTGCAAACAGTACTAGAATGGGTTACCAGCAATAAACTAGCCTTAAACATATCAAAAACTAAAAGCATTGTATTTGGTACAAATAACTCATTGAGCTCTAAACCTCAGCTGAACCTGAGGCTAAACAATGTAGCTGTTGAGCAAGTAGAGGAAACGAAGCTTCTTGGTGTTATCTTAGACTGTAAGTTGTCGTGGACGGGACATATAGATTCTGTTGTTGTTAAGATGGGGAGGAATATATCAGTTATAAAAAGGTGCTCGGCTTTTCTGACACCACAATTGACCAAACAAGTCATCCAGACTCTAGTTCTATCACATCTAGACTATTGCCCAATGATCTGGTCAAGTGCGACCAAGAAGGATCTGGGAAAGCTGCAGCTGGCTCAGAACAGAGCAGCTCGGCTGGCCCTTCGATGCACACTAAGGTCTAGTGTAAACAACATGCATGTCAAGCTCTCCTGGATGAAAGTCACGGAGAGGCTGACAGCATCACTCCTTGTTTTTGTTAGAAATATTAATGTATTGAAATATCCTAATTGTTTATATAATCTACTACAGGGTGTCTGCAGGTATCAAGAAGTTAATTTTAAGACTTTTTAAGACATTTTTAATGCCACCTAGAATGAAATTTAAGACCAAACTTGCAACAAAAATAAACATGAAAAGTGTATACACTCTTCGCAACTGAGTATGTAATATTGTCAAGAATGAAGTTAGCAGAAGTGGTTCTAGTATTCCACAAACCACCGGATGCTCTTGAAAGGGAGCAGTACGCCTAACTGGAGAAGACAATGGGCGATATTTTCAGGCTCTTACTCCAGTGCGCTAAGACAGGCGGTGTGGCAAAAATGTGTAATGGAATGGAATGCTCTGTGTCTACTGCATTCAATTCCATGCCACATTTTCGCCACACCACCTGTCTTAGTGCACAGCGCACTGGAGTAAGAGCCTGAAAACAGCACCCACTGGGCCTCAGCACCCAATTGGGCCTCATTCAAGTACAAATTTGATCGTAAATGGGAACATAAATGTGTAGATTAGATTTACAATTAATTTACATCGAGGTCAAACTTTTGATGAATGCAGTTCTAAACATTGAGGCAAAACGACACTAATTACTTGAGTTTAAGGACATTTGTCCAAATGTTTATTACAGTGAAATAGGGGTCGGTGTGGCTAGAGAGCCTGTGGGGTGGGATCAGGTTTCAGCGGAGGGTTTGTAGCTAGATAGCTACTGCAATGGCGGAGGTGAAGAAGCTCAGTGAAGTGAAATGACAAGCCGTCAGGGCTCGTTCAAAAACCAGAATCGGAATTGCTTTTCCTCGATGGCAACAGCTGAAGTTCAGCAAGGGGATGAAGAGCGATGTGGAGTTGGCGTGTTTTCTGTTGGACCTGTAAGTAACGTTACCCCTAGCTATGCAGCTAGCTATGGTGACTGGGCGGGGGTTGGATATATGATTGTAATATGAAGCTGAAAATAGATATTAAACCATTAGACAACAAAGCAAGCATTTTATAAACCCACTCTCTGTCCTAAAGGTCACACTGTTAAAGGAAGTGCTCCCGTTTAATGAATCAATCGCTAGGCCTAGGCTACATTATTGCCCTCAAACATCAAATGGCACGGAAAAAATGATGCCCTTCTTTTGACAACGAAGAATAATTCTCCTTCATCCCAGGAAAGTGGTTATTGGTGTGTAAGGACTGTACACGTACACACTGTGGTCAGTTCAATCCTGACTTGACAGGGCAAATACAAGAAGAGTTGTACGAATTTGCGGCAACACGAGTGTGGGCTGTAACTCCAAATAAGCGCTGCAAAGAAAACCCGTTCATGACGCCAAAACAGCTAAAATAAACTGCGCGGTCAATGGAAAATAGCTTTGCACACAGACGAATTTCGCGACATAATCAGCTATACAATAAAAAAAGAATCGCCACTACCTTCAGCTGCCAATGAGTGATCCCTGTAACAAATAAACATTAAAAGACTAAGAGCAGGATAAAGAACAGGAAAGTACCGAAATTGGTTTAAAACGCATAAATCTGGGATCGTATAATTGTACAGAACGGAGCAATTGGAGTCTGCTGGCGTGCTCTTGAATATTGTTCGCTTTGCATATGGGATTCTACCGCCCTGAATCCCATTGTACCAAGCTTGAAACATTTGCGACATATACTGCATCGGGCTTCGGAGACATTACCGGGCACGGGTTTTAACCATGTTATGGGTTTTAACCATGAGTATTCGCTTTTCTCAAGCCATTTATCGTTAAACTTGCATTTACCCATGAATCCGTTAGTTTGCTAGCTTGGCTATTACATAGAACTTAGATTGTTACCTCCCTTGACTGAATCCGAAGCAGAAATTTAGCAGAAAGTAATCTTGTCAGAATCGCTCCTACTGACAGTAGCCTACTACTGTGGAACAGTTTAGATTGCTTGGTAACGTAGAAGCACCCGCGAACTCTTGCGGTCACGTGACTTCACCTAAAAAGGATCCTTGCGTATTTTTAAAAAAAAAAATCCAGTTTCTATCGTATTTGGTTTTCTTTCAGTTTATCATTTGGCAAAACTCAATCACACCGTATAGTGAGATTGGGAACACATCGCCTCAAAAAATATTTAAGACCTTTCAAAAACGAATTTAATACAATTTAATACATTTTAAGGCCTTTTTTTAATAAATATGAATTTAAGACTATTTAAGACTTTTTAATGACCCGCGGACACCCTGTACTAACACTCAGCTCTAACATGCACGCATACCACACGAGACATGCCACCAGAGGTCGCTATACAGTTCCTAAAGCTAGAACACAATCAATGCAACGCACAGTGCTGTATCGAGCCATGGTTGCATGGAATTCACTTCCAGAACAGATTGCTAAAGCACAAACTAAAGCAAGCTTTAAAAGACAACTGAAACAACATCTAACAGCCCTATGCCTGTAAACACATTCTGTACATTTGCACATATACATACACACAGAGTTATTTTTATTTTCATTTTATTTCATTTTTAGTGATAGGAATATTAGTAGCCTATATAAATAGGTGGTAAAAGTTTAATGCGGTATGTATAGTAATATGTCTGATTTTAATACCACTTGGTTGTTTGTCTGTAAATGTCTTATCTGATGTCATGTTTATGTTATGTGTGGACCCCAGGAAGAGTAGCCAATGGTTTGCATCAGCTAATGGGGATCCTAATAAAATCAAAATCAAATAAATCATCACATGCAACTCTGCCTCTCTCCGTATGAAAGTCCTGTAATGTGTCCTCTGTGAGGTGTATGTCACATCCAAGGCGGATGGCTATGTAGTGTAGAACACAGCACACCACAAAGAATGCACTGACTTTCTGAGGGCAGTATTATAATGTACCACCAGACCCGCCCAAACGCATTTTTAATATGCCTAAGGTTGGTTAAATCATTGACCTAGCCCTGCCAAACGTACAATTAAAAGCAAGTCGCCCGTGTGTTGTGGGCTCAATGTATGGAGTAAGTAACCAGTCTCCCGGTAAGAGCCGGTCTCCCACCTTCCTTGTGTCTCTTCACTACTAACTCCATACAGATGCATTGGCTAAATAGTCACCATTGGACTGCATAAGTGAACACAGATTGCATTTAAATTAGTCAAATTGAAATAAACTAAATATTTCTCACACCTGTGTTAAGTGTTCATGCATTATGTGCGGCACATTCATAACGCCACCAAAATAGCACAATGCACCAGTGTTTTGGTTGGGGTTGGTTGAAACGCAAACGCATTATTCAACACCAAACTTGCAAAGTGCTGAATGTATCTATTGACACACCACCTGATGCTCCACACAACCCATGTTGATGGGTTTACTGCAGGTAAACTGGTGCAGGTGAAAAAATACTGGGTTTGTGCGAGACGAAACTAGCAATTCCATTTGTGCCCAGGTGTTCCAAAAAAGGGCCATAAACATTCAGGTTACAGGTTACATAAACATTAAGGTTACAACCTAGAGCTACACATTCTAGTTACGTAGTGTCACACAGTATACAATACTACTCACCCCAGTCTCTGTAGTTTACAGTTTGGACTCATCAGTCCGTCACAGAGCAGCTTCACTCCTGAATCTTCCAGTTCATTGTCGCTGAGGTCCAGATCTCTCAGGGGTGAGTTTGATGACTGGAGAGCTGAGGCCACAATATCACAGGACTTCTCTGCGAGGTCACAATTGTTCAGTCTGCAAAAGAAGAGTTGATATACAGTGAGCACCATAATTAATTGGACAGTGACACGTTTTGTTATTTTGGTTCTGTACTCTAGCACTTTGAGTTTGAAAGGAAACAATGATAATGAGGTTGAAGTGGAGACTGTCAGCTTTAATTTGAAGATATTTTCATCCCTATCGGATAAACCGGTTGTACATAAACATATTTTGCCACCATTTGGACTCATATCATGGCCAGGAAACTACACAACCCAAAGTTCTACCAACGTTCAGTTGTGCTTTAAATTAGTCAAATTGAAATAAACTAAATATTTCTCGCAGTGTTCATGCATTATGTGCATCGAGACCCTTATCCCAACAATTTGTCATGGCCATGACCTCCGCGTGACGACGTCACTTCCTCTATAAATAGAGACACGTCAAGGCGGAAGTCCTCAAAATGAACGGTTACAGCTGTAACCATGTTCTATGAGTTCCGGATGACTATTAGGGTCGTCAATTATGGATGGCCTTCCGTGGCCAGATGCATCGAGACTCTTATACCAGAATTAGTCATGGTACATGACCTCCGCGTAGTGACGTCACTGCTCCCATAAAAAGGGAAGCGTCACTGCCGAAGTCCTCGGAACAATTCCTTCGCCCTGAAAAACGTCCCGAGTGACCATGATCCCTAATGGTCATCCGGAACTCATAGAACATGGTTACAGCCGTAACCGTTCATTCTATTTCGTTCCTACGACCATTAGGGTTGTCAATTATGGATGACTTATACCCACAGTGTCATGAGGGACCATCATCCTCAGGTGGATGCCAAGGCCGCAGATAAGACGATTGCACCAACTGTTGAGCCTGGCGCCACATTTGGTCTGTGTCTTTTTATGTTATGGTTGATATCAGGGGAGGTATCAGCCGTAACATAAAAATTGGGCGCTTGTCCGAGATTTTTTGGACGTTCTTTTGAGCCGTTTTGCAACTTTGATGGGATTGTTATTCCATCATTGCTTTGATAACCGTTTTGTCATCTGTTTGTTTGCCTGCTTAGCACAGGTTGTTGCACTGTGCTGCATTTCTGTTTTGCAAAGTTTACGAAATGTAACAGTATTAACTGCTCACTGTTTCACTTGTACTTAAAAGATGTGAAAGTCTGCTGACATGGTCCAGTATCCTACGATACTCGCTACCAACAAGGTATGAGAAAAATATCTATTTGTCAGTCACAAAAAATAAAGTTCTCACACAAAATATCATCTGGTTAAGAGCGCGTTGTTGCATTAATGTAAAAAACCAATACATAACTGTGCTGTGGTCCGGTGGAAGTGTGCCATTTTGGGGTATGTTTCTGTTTACACCTTCTGCTTTTGTCTATGGAGTGGATGTTCACTGTGTAAGGTAATGTGTCTATTTTATATGGTGACTTTTTTATGGTACATTTGGTTATTGTTTATTTCTGTGATTTGTACTGTTTTGGTCATTTCCAGCGTGTTTTGGTCTGCACAGCTGGTTAAGCGTTGGCATGAGTTAAAGGGTAACAAAGCACTAAAACAAAATTTTAGATGATAACTGATACATTTGGTATTACTGATTGATCCTGGTCCAAATCTTGACAAATTACTGCAGTCAGTGCAAAAAAGTGTAAACTTTAAGAATCTGGCTCAAAAGTGTCTCTAGTGTTAAAATGTTAGGTACTGCACATTCAATCTGTGATTGGCCAGAAATTTACTCCAGCTGACATATTCCTCCCGGTGACAAAATGGAAACCTGTACAGCCAAGCCCACCCATAGTTCGGTGGCTACACCCTGAAGTTTTGGAGCGAGGGTGGGCAGCGCAGTGGTTAATCTGCATGGAGAGGAGATAGAGAGAGTGAGTGAGCGATATAGCTAGCTTACAGTTGAGCTTTTTTGAATATTCTAGTTATAGTAGCCTATTTATTTTTGGTATATATATTTTTTTATAGTTAGCTTGATAGTCCCTTGTTTTTTGAAAGTTCCTTTTACAGTCTACCTTAGCAAATAGCTAGCTAGTTTATTAAAAAAAATATATATATACAGATGTGGTCGATTATACCGTGCCTTTTATTCATTTATTGCTCTATTATTCCTGAAACATGTTGAAAATTAAAGATCTATTGTCACCCATACATGCATTACTTTGGTTTGCAGTGGAACAAAACCAAAAAGCTGCGAAGAGAGATGATTTTGTGTTCATTCTACAGAGACATCCTGAAATGGCCCGGACAATTTTATTGGTACCCTTAAGAAGTTATGGGAAAAAATTGTATTGTATAGATTTTTCAAGCAGACTTTTCTCTCTTAATTAGTACCACATGTGTTTTCAATCTTCTAATCACTCATTCAGCCAGTTTAAATGGAGACAATGGCTCAGTCTCCTGTTTGGTGGCATTGTGTGTATGACTAAACATCGAGAGGAGAAGTATGACCAAAGAGTTGTCTGAGGAGCTTAGAAAGAAGGTAATAGCCAAGCATGTTCAACGCAAAGGCTATAAAACCATCTCTAAACAGCTTGAGGTTCCTGTGACAACTGTGGCAAAAATAATCAATAAATTTAAGGCGTATGGCACTGTAGCCAACCTCCCGGGTCGTGGTCGCAAGAGGAAACTTGACCCAAGGATGTTACGAAAAATAGTTTGAACGGTGGAGAAAGAACCAAGGAAAACCTCTAAACAGATCCAAGGTGAGCTTCAAGCTCAGGGTACAATAGTTTCAAGTCACACCATCGGAAGAAATTTGAATGAAAATGGGCTCCATGGCAGAAGACCCGGCCAGGAAGACCCCTCTTCTTAAAGAGAGACATAAAAAAGCCCACGGAGTTTGCCAAACTGCACGTAGACAAGCCACAGCCCTTCTGGGAGAAGGTCCTTTGGACTGACAAAACTAAATTGGAGCTTTTTGGGAAATCACAACAACTAAACTCCTCAAAAAAAGTTCGGAAACGTTATTTCAGTCGATTATTCCTCCCCTTTAATAATACCAATTGGTATTGTATTTTATATCGTTGGAAAGCCTGATTAGTCACCTTTACAACAAGGTACAACTTGTAAGGATCATGCATTCGTGGAATGAGCAACACAGCTAACCGTGTGGGTAGCGGCCCAAAAAAATGTGCCAAAATCCCCTGCAATATTCTTCTGTTGGTAGTCACTCTCGTTTTGAGCGTCAAGTGCTGGCAGGTGTATGGCACCTGATTGGCACCTAATTGACAGCACTTGTGTGCATGGGTCCTGCAACTTTGTTGAGTTTGTGTGTGCTCCAAGCATAAACATGCCACGTTTGTCCCTTCAGGATAAGGCCCGTGCAATAGGGCAAGTGGAAGCTGGTGTTCCGGTATGCAGAGTGGCAGCATTATTTGGTGTCAGCCCTGGTACCATTTCCAGACTGGTTCCTCACCCTTGCTTCACTGAGGAACCGTAGGCTTTCTTCCAGAGATTTACAGGCAAGATTTGCACAACGGTACCACAGACAGATCTCTGATCAGACGGTGAGGAACAGACTGCACATGGCCGGTCTTCGTGCTTATAAGGCTGCCAGGAAGCCTGCAATGACTGCCCTTCACCGTCAGGCCCGTTTGCGCTGGTGTCGACAGCACCGACAGTGGAACCTAAGAATGTGGGGCAACGTCATGTTCAGTGATGAATCAAGGTTCTGTCTGCGGAAGCTGGATGGCAGGATCAAAGTATGGAGACGGCGTGGAGAACGCTATGCAGATTGCTGCACAGATCGCGTGACACCTTTCAATGGGGGCAGTGTCATGATGTGGGGCAGTATCTCTCTCACAGGCAAAACAGAACTTGTCATCATTGAAGGCAATCTCAATGCAGTGAGATATCGGAATGAGATTCTGGAGCCAGTGGCAATCCCATATCTCCAGAATCTGGGACCTAACTCCATCCTCCAGGATGACAACGCTCACCCCCACAGAGCCAGGATCATCACAGAGTACCTCCAGAATTTGGGAGTGGAGAGGATGGAATGGCCTGCCGTGAGTCCAGACCTCAACCCAATTGAACACCTGTGGGATCAGCTTGGGCGTGCTGTACGTGACCAACGCAACCATGTTGGCTGACTTGCGGCAAATCCTGGTTGAGGAATGGGATGCCATCCCACAGCAGTGTGTGACCAGGCTGGTGACCAGCATGAGGAGGAGGTGCCAAGCTGTTGTGACTGCGTATGGATCTTCCACACGCTACTGAGGTCCCTGACAGTGTAAAATGAATAAAGTGTAAAAATGGCCAATATGTGTTATTTTTTCCTTATTACTGTGGGAGAGTGCAATCATCCAATCCACCAAGCAACTCAAAACGAGAGTGAATACCAACAGAAGAATATTGCAGGGGATTTTGGCACATGTTTTTGGGCCGCTACCCACACGGTTAGCTGTGTTGCTCATTCCACGAATGCATGATCCTTACAAGTTGTACCTCGTTGTAAAGGTGACTAATCAGGCTTTCCAGCGATATAAAATACAATACCAATTGGTATTATTAAAGGGGAGGATGAAAAGCATGAGGCTTACAAGGAGAAGAACACCATACCCACAGTGAAACATGGAGGAGGTTCGGTGATGTTTTGGGGATGCTTTGCTGCCTCTGGAACTGGCTGTCTTGAACCAGTGCATGGCACAATGAAATCAGAAGACTATCAAGCCATTTTGGAACAAAATGTACTGCCCAGTGTCAGGAAGTTGTCTCTCAGTCGCAGGTCATGGGTCCTCCAGCAGGATAATGACCCAAAACACACCTCAAGAAGCACCCAAAAATGGATGACAGGCAAACATTGGACCATTTTGAAGTGGTCTGCTATGAGTTCTGATCTGAATCCGACTGAACATCTGTGGAAAGAGCTGAAACGGGCAGTTGGCAGTAGGCACCCATCAAACCTGAGAGAACTGGAGCAGTTTGCTCAAGAAGAATGGGCCAAACTACCGGTGGAGAAGTGCAGAAATCTCATTGAGAGCTACAGAAAGCGCTTGATGGCAGTTATTGCTTCCAAAGGCTGTGCTATGAAATATTAGGTTATGGGTACCAATATGTGTGTCCAAGTCATTTTCATTTGTCTTGTTTTTAAAAAATAATTTGTTATGTTGTAAATCAAATACAAAGCCTCTGTTCTATTAAATGTGAAATAAAAAATGGGCCTAATAAAAAACATGTCAGTTTCAACTTTGTTCAGAGGTAATAGTTAGTTTTGTGAGAAAGGAAGAGGGGTACCGATATAATTGACCACGTCTGTAAGCTACTTTATGAAAAATAAATATATAGTACAAAGCGAAAACTGCGTATCTGACAGGGACGTGGAGAGCTAGTCTCTGCGTTGCATGCACGGTGTGGATATTTCCTGTATTTCTATGTTAAAACAAAACTAAATTTTACGTTCTGACGAGGTAAGTAAAGTATCAATTGTTTACTTTGTTCACACTGTGCTCTTGCTGGCCTGTTTATGTCAAATATTTTTTGTGAGCAAACTATTACTCACGCTGCACGACACCGTTCAGTGTGAGCAAGCAGTGCTGACTGTAGACGAGAGCAGTTATTAACATTTTGTTGGTTAATGAAGTCACTTTAAAAAAATATTGTTGAATTTATGTTTTAGGGTATATTACTGCTATATGTGGTATTTCCTGCAGAAAGGGGGGGATTTGGGTCAAATAGTAGAGCCAGGAGTTGTAGTGTATGCATGCGACACATTTAGCTTTGCAACGTAGTACGTTCCCTAACAGAGTGGAAGAAAGCAGCGGCTGTGAGTGCTGTTTAGAGTAGAAATTAACTTTTGGCTACGAGTGAAAAATAATTGCTGGGGCGTGGTTTGATACCTGGAGCTCAGCCCCTATATTATTACCTTATCACGCCCAGATTTTTCATTTTTCGAATTTCAAAAGGGGACAGGGTCTAGCTAAACCAGCGTGTTTTGTTACCCTTTAATGTGCGTGCTTGGCAGTGTTTTTCTCCCCTGTTTGCTGCCTGTTGATTAGCTGGTCGCTGCTATATTTCTTATATACTGTACCACTACTTTTGCATTACCGTTGTTGTATTGCAGCGTGCTATCCCTGTTATTGGGTGTTTTGGCTGCATTATATTTGCAGTGTTTGCTTAGCATATTCTCAGTCTAACTTAGCTCTGAGCATGTGCTAAGCATGTTTGGTGTACTGCCCAGACTTTATTACCAAGCTACTATTATGGCTTTACAGTTGTGGGATTTTACTTTAGATAATATCACAATGTATTTAGGAAAAGTCACTAAAGGCATATGGATTTCATGACGACAGATTTGTAGATTTTAACCCCTTCGTGCAGATCCCCTAGTGGCCATGGCGCCGGCGCCAAGATTTTGCTCAACTCAGATATCAGATGTTTTACATTTATTAGTACACGATTCGTGACAACTCTGCCGAATATGGAGTTTCTAAATGTCACTGTCGTATAGCTAGTCCATTTACCAGGCAACCCCCCACCCAGTCTCACCTGCAAATATACCTACCCATGCGTGACACAGTGGACAATAACGTCTGTGTGTGAGTTCATAAAAATATATATTTTTTACCACTCTCTAATTTTTATCCTGTCATAGCAACAAGATAAACCCAACAATAGCCCGATCGTATGCCAAAAAAGCCGTGAAACACCCTGCTCACTCAAATGCAAAATAAAAATGCAAAATTCTTGTGTAATCATACCACATCATTCTACTACCAATATCTGCTACTAAATATGAAAAAAATATCCAATCCTACCATTGTTTTTAAGCATAGAGTTGCTGGAATATTGGCCCATTCGTCAGAGTAACTGAGTCAGGTTTGTAGGCCTCCTTGCTCGCACACGCTTTTTCAGTTCTGCCCACAAATTTTCGATTTGATTGAGGTCAGGACTTTGTTATGGCCACTCCAATACCTTGACTTTGTTGTCCTTAAGCCATTTTGCCACAACTTTGGAAGTATGCTTTGGGTCATTGTCCATTTGGAAGAGCCATTTGCGACCAAGCTTTAACTTCCTGGCTGATGTCTTGAAATGTTGCTTCAATATATCCACATAATTTTCCTTCCTCATGATGCCATCAATTTTATGAAGTGCACCAGTCCCTCCTGCAGCAAAGCACCCCCACAACATGATGCTCCCACCCCCGTGCTTCACGGTTGGGATGGTGTTCTTCGGCTTGCAAGCCTCACCCTTTTTCCTCCAAACATAACGATGGTCATTATGGCCAAACAGTTCAATTTTTGTTTCATGAGACCAGAGGACATTTCTGTAAAAAGTAAGATCTTTGTCCCCATGTGCAGTTGCAGACTGTAGTCTGGCTTTTTTATGGTGGTTTTGGAGTAGTGGCTTCTTCCTTGCTGAGCAGCCTTTCAGGTTATGTCGATATAGGACTCGTTTTACTGTGGATATAGATACTTTTGTACCTGTTCCCTCCAGCATCTTCACAAGGTCCTTTGCTGTTGTTCTGGGATTGATTTGCACTTTTCGCACCAAAGCACATTCATCTCTAGGAGACAGAACGCGTCTCCTTCCTGAGAAGTACGACGGCTGCGTGGTCCCATGGTGTTTATACTTACGTACTATTGTTTGTACAGACAAACGTGGTACCTTCAGGCGTTTGGAAATTGCTCCCATGGATGAACCAAACTTGTGGAGGTCCACAATTTTCTTTCTGAGGTATTGGCTGATTTCTTTTGATTTTCCCATGATGTCAAGCAAAGAGGCACTGAGTTTGAAGGTAGGCCTTAAAATACATCCACAGCTACACCTCCAATTGACTGAAATAATGTCAATTAGCCTATCAGAAGTTTCTAAAGCCATGACATAATTTTCTGGAATTTTCCAAGCTGTTTAAAGGCACAGTCAACTTAGGGTATGTAAACTTCTGACCCACTGGAATTGTGATATAGTGAATTAAAAGAGAAATAATCTGTCTGTAAACAATTGTTGGAAAAACTACTTATGTCTTGCACTGTCCTAACTGACTTGCCAACACTATAGTTTGCTAACATGAAATCTGTGGAGTGGTTAAAAATCGGTTTTAATGACTTCAACCTAAGTGTAAACGTCCGACTTCAACTGTAGGTGCCTCAGTCATGTTTTATGTTTGATTAGCCCTGAAGCTATAACATTTGCCAGCATTTTCCTGATGGTGGAATATCATTTTATTGTAATCTTATTGTACATAATATAAACTGTAAACATGGTATGACAATACCAGGGAATGAAAAATACTCATTCAAATTTACTGTGCATATGTGCTAGATGAATGTAAAATTTTACTTGAAGTGAGTATAAATGTTTATATGCTTTATAATGGACAAACAATATTTTATTCATTTTATTACAGGTTTTGGATAGGTGTTTAGACCCATAGATACAGTGCCCGGCCAAAAAAAAAGTCGCACACTGTAATATTTTGTTGGACCGCCTTTAGCTTTGATTAAGGCGCGCATTCGTCGTGGCATTTTTTCGACAACCTTATGCAACGTCACAACATTTATTTCCGTCCAGACTTGCATTCATTTTTGGCCGAGATCTTGTATTGACGACGGGAGAGTCGAACCACTCCGTGAAGTCTTCTCCAGCACATCCCAAAGACTTTCAATGGGGTTAAGGTCAGGACTCTGGTGGCCAATTCATGTGTGAAAATGATTCCTCATGCTCCCTGAACCACTCTTTCACAATTTGAGCCCGATGAATCTTGGCATTGTCGTCCTGGAATATGCCCATTGATAGGATAACCTGGTCATTCAGTACATTCAGGTACTCAGCTGACTTCATTTTATTGCTGCATAACGTTGCTGAGCCTAGACCTGACCAATTGAAGCAACCCCAGATCATAACACTGCCTCCAGAGGCTTGTACAGTGGGCACTATGCATGACTGGTGCAACTGCGACTTTTTTTTTGGCCAGGCAGTGTATGTATCACCTTGTACTAAGGTTATTATATATATAAGTTTTTAATTTAGTTTTTATTTTTATTAGTTTTTTTAATTTCACTTTTCAGAGTGTGTTTATAGTTTTAGTTTAGTTTTAGTTTTACAACCGATTTTAGTTTTATTTTTTATTTTTATTTCAGTTAATAACAGTCAATAGCTGGGTTGGGGGAGAGAAAAATACAAACCCCAATTCCAAAAAAGTTGGGACAGTATGTAAAATACACAAGCAGAAAGCAGTGATTTGTAAATTCTCTTTTACATGCATTTAATTGAAGACAGTACAAAGAAAATATATAATGTTTTACCTTATCAACTTTATTGATGTTTCTAAATATACGCTAATTCCGAATTTGATGGCTGCAATACGCTCCAAAAAAGTTGAGACAAGGGCAAAAAAAAAAAAACTGGGAAGTTCAAACTGTTGGAACATTCCACAGGTAAACAGTTGATGCTATCATGACTGGGTATAAAAGGATATCAAAAGACTTTTCATATCTTATTTTCAGGTACTCTCACAAGCGATACTATAACCTCTCTGCATTTCAATGGATCTCTATGGGAATTGGGCAGTGGGAATAGAGTAAGATGTAAATTACACGGGAATAGTATGGAACATTAAATATCTTTTCTTTGTACGGTTTTCAATTAAATATATGTAAAAGAGAATTTACAAATCACTGCTTTCTGCTTTTATGTGCATTTTATGCGCATTTTATACACTGTTTTTTTTTTTGCATTTTTGCCAAGATTTTCTTTGCATTTGTGGCACTTTATTTTGATGCAATTTATGAAAACATACTAAACTAAGTTAGTATTAGAAATAGCTATGCATGTCATGAAGAATAAAAGTCCAATATTCACCAGGGGTGCAAACTGGTGAGGGCCCAAAAACATGAAATCTTTTTCACCTGAAAACGCAGAAAATCAGTGTGCGGCTCCCTTCCCATGATGCAGGTAAAATTTTTCCCTTCCCATGATGCAGGTAAAATTTTTCTGTACGAGTTATGCACAAACATAGGTGTCATATCTGAGAAAGCCCTTTCTTTCCCCCCCAATGTCGACAAAATGCATAAAAGCGCCTGTATTATAGCCCATGTATGAGGTTGTGTGGGCGGGGGCAACAATGTTGCTGCATTTAGCTACATAATTGGGGTGATAGACTACATAAACTACAATGTAGCAAAGCAGTCTTTCCTTTCATGCGGCACCCGCTGCTTGTCGCAATTGTGTAGACTGTGTAACAGTAGGCTGTATAGAGTGCAAACGTGGGCGAGGGGCTTAGGTTCTGGAGGCAAAAAACTCCATTCATTTTTACATTGGCTGCGTCCGAATCAGAGCCCTATCTACTGCGCCTTGTCTGTGTACTTGAATATTGTATACTGCTTACTGCATAATGTTCATGACATGCAGTATGCAAATAAAATCCTCCATACTAATTATTATCAGTAAAAACCCAGAAAAATAAATATACACAACACATTAATACAATGTCCACTAGCATATCATTCACATCACATAAACAGACACCTAGACATACATTTATTTAAAATATAATGGGGGTAGTCTATACTATGAAGCGTGACTACTGGAGTTAGCTAGATGACTGCACTGAGTAAAACCCGGAAAGCATAAAGTGAACGTTACTCGAAAACATGTCACTCAACTCGAACGTGTGTAGCATCCATGTAGCGAAGTAGTTTGAATCAGGGGATGAGACAGCAAGATGGTTACGGTCTATCTCTCTGTTAGCAGCAGCAGATATGAGCTAGGTTATGATTAGCTAGATTTTCAATGGGTTCCGAGATAGCTATTTGACTGACTGATTGCTAGATAATGTTCGGTAGACAGCAAGAGAGAGAGAACTAGGCATCTGAGGTAATCTTGCCACGAGAAAGCAATCAAGAGAGCGTACCACAGAACTGTATAAGAACTAGCTTTGAAAGGCAACTTTCTTCTCAAAAACAGCGCTTTTTCCACAGCCTCTGATTGGCCAGCGTGACATGTCACTAATTTAGCATAGCAGTTGTCGCTAGTTTGTAGTTCTTACAGTTCTGTGGACAAAACAGCTTGTTGGAAGACTGACTGCGATGCAACGGAAAATGTAAAATGTGTAAACACTTACTCGCAGATTACTTTGATGAGAAGTAGACACCCCATCCCCCCCCCCCCCCCCCCCAGCCCCAAATATTTGTATTGCAGATCTGCGCGATCCACATGAATGACCCATTTTGAAATAAAGGTCACCGAAAGGTGACAAGTTTGCACCCGATTCACATTGTGCTGTATTGCAAACAATTCAAAAGAGAGGTAAAAATGTTTTAACTAGGGATGGGCAAAACTCATAAAAACACTAAACATTTACACTGTGCAAAAAAATGTGTATAAACGTCAAGGGGTTTGTAGTAATACTGGGATTGCAATTGTGGTTGGAACGAAAACCAGCATACAGAGGGGTACTCCAGGATCAGGGTTGAGAACCACTGGTATATACAACCCTTTAAAATACGTACCGTCATTCATTCAAAATTCACGCCTACACAACCAAGGTAGCATTAAATTGATCAAAACATACAGTCAAAACATTAATAATGTTATAAACTTCTATTTCTACTGTAGCAATTGTAACCATTTTTACACAGTCCCCCCATTTGAGGGCACCAAAAGTAATTAACATAAATTAAAATAAATTGTATAGAATGCATCGTGTCTGCATTTATTGTGCATGCATGTCTCTCTGTCGATGTCATTATCTTCATGCATCATCATCAGTTAGTAAACACACTACAAAAAGAAATGATCTCAACAAAAAACGTTTTCAACATAAAAAGGTTGCTAAGTTACTCACGCATAGCCTACAAACCACGATCTGTAGGCTACGTCATTAATTCCTACTTTCAAAGACTATGCCTGCCTGTACTCCAGCACATTGGATTTGAAATGGAACAGTGACTGAGGTTAAAGTGCAGACTTCAGATTTAATTTGAGGGTGTTTACATTCATATCAGGTGAACCGTGTAGCAATTGTAGCCACTGTTCTGTTACGATTGTAATTGGAACAGTATGGAACATATGGCTGGCCAAATGGCTGTAAGTTATCAAGGGTCTATGGTATCAAACGAGCCTCAAACCATCACTCTGCTGCCAGAAGTGCAGTAGATGTGGATGGATCACTATAAGGGTTGTTTCTCCTGACTTATTTTCAGTTCATTAGGGAAATGAGTCAGGAGCAGTGTTGTAGTGCTCTTTTTAGAGGTTTTTCACTGTCTGTAAATACGTTGCCTTTTCTCATAAAATGAAGCTGTTGCCTCGTTTAACTCTAATAAATCACTACGATGCTGTTGCATGTAAAACCCCCTTGTTTTGCATAGGCTAAGCATGGTGAATTCGCTATTCATTAACATGCCATAATAGTGCACTTTCATTTATTTGTAGTTCATGGTAAAGGACGGAATCCACGCCTATGTCTTTCTTTCACCTAGAATCCATGTGTATTTGCATGTCTTGTATGTGCATGTCTCTCTTCATTTTACTTATTTATGATTCATATATTTATATATCATCAGTTAGCTACTCGACCATAACGTAGTGCAAAAACGAATGATATGAACAAAAAAAAATTTCAACATACAAAAGTACTCACGCCTGTGCATTAGATGACAGTGAGGTGTCCCCTTGTGTTCCTGCTATATAATGAGCATGTGCACTATATGGCAGTGAGGTGTCCCCTTGTGTTCCTGCTATATAATGAGCCTGTGCATTATATGACAGTGAGGTGTCCCCTTGTGTTCCTGCTATATAATGGGCCTGTGCACTATATGGCAGTGAGGTGTCCCCTTGTGTTCCTGCTATATAATGAGCATGTGCACTATATGGCAGTGAGGTGTCCCCTTGTGTTCCTGCTATATAATGAGCCTGTGCATTATATGACAGTGAGGTGTCCCCTTGTGTTCCTGCTATATAATGGGCCTGTGCACTATATGGCAGTGAGGTGTCCCCTTGTGTTCCTGCTATATAATGAGCCTGTGCATTATATGACAGTGAGGTGTCCCCTTGTGTTCCTGCTATATAATGAGCCTGTGCACTATATGGCAGTGAGGTGTCCCCTTGTGTTCCTGCTATATAATGACCCTGTGCACTATATGGCAGTGAGGTGTCTCCTTGTGTTCCTGCTATATAATGGGCCTGTGCACTATATGGCAGTGAGGTGTCCCCTTGTGTTCCTGCTATATAATGAGCCTGTGCATTATATGACAGTGAGGTGTCCCCTTGTGTTCCTGCTATATAATGAGCCTGTGCACTATATGGCAGTGATGTGTCCCCTTGTGTTCCTGCTATGCAGGATGCTATTGCAATGTGTGACAGACCTGAAACATTTTACTATGCAGGCGGTCAATCTTTTACCATCTCAATCATACATTCAGCATCCAGTCATCACCTGTGACCTGATACTACAGACTCCACTGAAACCTTACATTCTGGTCAGGAAATACAAACCTGGCAATGCTAAGACTCATAAGGTTATATCCTGCTTTTCTTTACTGTGATCGAGGAGTAAAAAGAGAGGGATGAGACTAATGTGGACAAGGAAAGAATGCTTGTGGAAAGAGGAGTAAACAGAGAGAGAAAGAGGTTTTTATATTTCACTGCATAGAGCTATAATCACTGATTCTGTTTAGTTAAGATTGCGCAGTACTACTCACCCCAGTCTCTGCAGTTTACAGTTTGGAGTCATCAGTCCATCACAGAGCAGCTTCACTCCTGAATCTCCCAGCTTATTGTCGCTGAGGTCCAGTCTCTGTAGTTTACAGTTTGGACTCATCAGTTCATCACAGAGCAGCTTCACGTCTGAATCATCCAGCATATTGCCGCTGAGGTCCAGTCTCTGTAGTTTACAGTTTGGACTCATCAGTCCATCACAGAGCAGCTTCAAGTCTTCAATGAACAGGATATTGTAGCTGAGGTCCAGATCGCTCAGGGGTGAGTTTGATGACTGGAGAGCTGAGGCCAAAGCTGTGAGGCCTTCTCCTCTTCCTCCTCCTCCGAGTGTGCAGTGGTTCAGTCTGCAAAAGAAGAGTTGATCCAGTTAAATTAAATTGTGTAATATAACACTTGTCATAATTGAAATATAACAGTGACAGGGTTCAGTGTCCAAAGAAGAGTTGATATATTATAGTATAATAATATCAGGTCAAATAAAACATGTAATATTTGAAATGTAACACTGATAGAGTTCAGTGATGAAGATATGAAGGTCTGCGATGCTATGAAGATTTCTGCTACACTCGCCAACTGCAGCACTTTGGACCTGAGAATTATACGTCCTGCTGGACTGAACTCTGACAGTTCTACAGATATGATTCTGACTCAAATAGCCCCCTTTCTTATATTGTAACTTGTGTTATGCCCTGCTGGTCTAACCTCTGGGGGGCTGATTCACAGAAGTACTGCATGTATAGTCACTTTGTGACTATAAAACAGCCATAAACACTAGGCCGGATTTACTAAGGACACAGTCGCAGCATAAAACTATAAACTATATAGCGCAGATACCGCCACGTTAACAAACTATTTACTATCACTGGTCCTAATTAGGCAATCAAAGGAATTAAACGCCCCCATTCACAATTTTTGTGGTAGGAGACACATATAAATATGTGAACACACTGAACTATGCATCAAAAGGAAAGTCGCACAGTGACGTTACCCCCGCAAATTACATCCTAATAGTGATTTTTACCCATTGCGACCGCTTAGTAAATCCCGATGTAGATGTTGCGACTTTTCAGCGACTGCTTTTGCGTCGGAAAAGCAGTCGCAATCCTTTAGTAAATTTGGCCCTAGGGGTGTGCCGACCTCGTGATACTCGTTATCGTACTTGTATCTGTATGGGGGGCACTGATACTCGTAATCGGATGATGATCGCAACGGAAAAGACGGAAGTTGGCTAAAATGCGATATTCACTGATAGAGACTGCCTGAGACCAGTTACCACATTGAAGCATCACATTGGCACACAAAACAAGCGTAGCCTATTACTTCATAATTATAATCTCATGCATCTGATTCAATTGAATGTCTTTATTTAACATGTTTGTTTGTGTTTGTGGGTCTGCCCCACTGTCTGTCTTTTTTACTGCTGGAAATTACAACTGAAATTCCCCAACAGGAAAATAAAAGTTTTTCTATTCTATAATGAGAGAACAAGAATAATTGTGCGAAAGTGCATTTACAACATAAATCTCACACTTGAGAAGTTCTCTCTCTGAATTCTAGCACACCCTTCAATGACATTTGTTTTTTGTAGCACTGCACATAGGGCTCTCTCTTACACTAAGCGGCGGTAACCCAAACGCTTTAACGTTTAAATAGCAAGTAAATTTGCGCTGAACTGGGCGGGATGGTCTTAAGATGGTGTGGCCAGGCTAACTTTGGTATAGTGCTATTTTGAGACATCAGAAAGCGTTTGCATTAAAACCATCACAAACCTGGTCTTAAGCCATGTCGCAGTTGTTTCAATGTTATTTTAATGGCGCAATATTAAGACAGTAGCCTCACATCTGTCAACATAGGCATGTGCACAACGCACGTACACCCTCCTCCTGTCTGTAATACACAGGGGCTTGCACAAAACATGCATAAAAATATCAAGATTACAATGTGAAATATTATTATTGTGTATATAAAAAAATATATAATAATAAAAGGATCCATAACTGTCAAGGACCACATAACTGTCCCTCTGCGAAGGGGAATGCCGCCTTAAATTACACTTCTATCATCTGCTGGCAGCTGTCCCTATATGCACTCCTATATGCACTGAATACATTCAAGTGCCCATCACACCTGTCAGGAGTTAACAGCGAACTTTGTATTTCATGGAGTTCTGCCCCAGCAGAAATCACTCTTATGTAGCCTACTGTATGTGAAACGTAAGAGAGCCCACTCCATCAACATCCAGGTGACTTACGATGCCGTATAATGTTACAGATGTACTCTCAAATTATCCTGGATCAAGACTCTATATTGGCCAATATTTCCTGTAAACCTCCGGGGGGGGGGGGTCTTCTGTTAGGGGACAATGGCTATCCATTAAAAACTTTGCTGATAGGAATCCACATCATGCCTAATGCGCAAATTGCCATTCACACCTAAAGGCAGTTTATAGTCCAGCGACAAAGTGTCGCTGCGACTGACGACGTGTCATGGATGCCGCTGGTCGCACCAACATTTGGTTAATACTTCAGGCGACTGTCGTCCTGTGGTCGCTGAAGATGTTGCTCAGACATAAAATAAATTCAACTTTGACCCTGTCACTGCCTCTGTTGTTATGGTAACGTTTGTCTGACAACGGAGGCTTCGCTCGAGCTGTCAACTTACTAGCTAGCACATAAGCTAAAGCCAGCCGTATTTTTCTACGAACTAACGCCGCGTTCACACAGCGAGCAACTTGGTTGCTGGGTCGGTCAAGTCTACTAGGCTGGGGGCGGGGCAAGAGCTTCCCGTTGTGTCATCCAAGTCAGCTCGTACAGCTACACATTTTTGATGAAGAGAAACAACGGCGGTAGCCTACATATAAGAAAGATGTATTTGCGATGCAGCCTATTCTTTATAGTTATGTCATGACACTGATAATTATGTGTTCTCGCTAGCTAGCGATAGGCTATATCCATCTTCGTTGCGAGCTGGCGATCTTTATCTATCTATTATTCGGGTTTACAGTAAATGCTGGGCCAGTTTGGAGTGTAGCTAAGGGCATGTTAGACTGGAAAGCTGACCAACATCATGCTGAACTGTATACAAATAAAGAAGCTATACCGTCTTTCATCATCGAAACCGATTCAAGACCCTTTTATTTCTCGAACGTAATTGCAAGTACCGGCGGTTTTATACATAAATCTATCAATCTATCTAGATAGATTTATGTAACCTAGCTATAAAACTCAACACGTAGTTTGGGATCAATGTGATATTGGTAAAACAAGCCACATATATCCTTTAAGGTTATGTTATGACGCTGATAATTATACAATGATAATATATAAATTATTCACTGTTACCGCTGCTAACCCTATTTCGCCTAGCTTAGTTTGATAGGCAATATTAGGCTACGTAGCTAGCTAGGTTACGGAACAATTATTCACGAAATGGTTATGTGTCGGTTGGAGAAATATGAAGCGCGGAATTCTGATTGGCTGTTACGGCCGACGTCGGCCAAAAAGTTAAACTGTGGGCAACATTTATCGGCCGATTTTGGTCGCTCAGTTTTCTAGTTGCTCAGGTCGCTGAACATCGCTCAGCTTCATAGAGAATGAATGGACTTCCGGCAACTGGGCGACCGAAGTTGCTCGCTGTGGGTACGCGGCGTAACTGTTTGTAGCCTACAATGGACGCTGACAGATTTTGTTTTTGTTGGAAAAGTCCGGTCATGGGGTAGACTACCTATCCATGGCATACCTACCAAGCAAGCATGTGAATAGCATTATAAATTAGCACAATTTATAAATATGAATATTATTAATAACAATGTAATTTCACCAATTGATGCTGAGCTAGACCGTGTTGAGACGCAATCCAAAACCGGAAGCAGCTCGCTTCCAATGTTACAAGTTACCAATAGCCTACTAGTCTGTTTTGTGAATGGTTACAAAAAGACACATTTATAGCTAGCAGGTGTTTATGTAGGCTACGTCTGCGAATGCATTAAAGTTATTTGCTTTAACAGTAACTTAGATTTAGCTCTCATATTATGAGCAGTAGCCTAGGCTATGCGTTTGCCTGTGTTGCACAAACTTTGTGCAACGAGTGACAGTAGCCCATCTGATCCGCTCAGTGGCATTCTGATGTAGCGAGTGAAGGCTAGCCTACTCCACTTTCGCTAGCAGAGTGGCCGGTAGCTACTTCGTTTAGCTAGCAAAAGTGGGAGCCGGCTATTCTGTACGACCGGGTATTCTGGTTAGTGTAGTTATGTTTCTGAAACTCCGTTAATTATACAATTCAAATTTGATTTAAACGCGGTGGTGAGTATATAATGGACTTTGTATCACATGTCGGGGAAGTGAGGATTAAGTAAAAATGCTTATAATTCTGAATCCAGCAGTTCCAGCACTCAATGCCCTCGTTAAATTGCCCAGCACTTTGAATACTGAGCACAAGCGGTATCGCGTGCTGAAACCCCTCACTCAACCGTACGTTTAATTATATTTAATGGATTTAATCTAATAATTATTATTAAATACAATCATCAATTAAATCGCCAAATTCTTTGAAAGGTAAGTTGAACAGTAATCTGGTGGATCAACGAACAAGTCAAAACAAAGTCTAAATCAGGTCTTAAGATTGAGTAGTTTTATTACAGGAAACAGTCAATTGGAATAATTAGTTGCAATCATACATTCATTGATGAACGTAGGCTCACCGCTTATAATTTACAAAAAGAATGAAGACATTTAAACATTAAATTGAGATTACCAGAAAATAGAGAGAGCTCGATAAGCCAGAAATTGCCAGTATTACCCTCCTCCAGCACAAAAGGTTGTCAAAACTCCAAGGACCAAGAAAAAAAACTTGTCTCCGTCTGTAGACTCCACTCCGCAGCATGACACTCACATAACTTTCCCGCTTCACAGCCCCCAACTTAGCCCACAAAACAATAAAAGACCCAAGTAAGAAAAAGCCATGTTTCTCCTTCGGCTCCACCATAAATACCTTTCGGTCAGGACAACTCATGTATTAAATGACATGTTTAATGAATGAATGTGCTGCATAATTATTTTAGTTTGGCGGTGAATGGATCAGCTTTAGTACTGCTCCAAAGCACGGGCATCTCCCGCCGCTAAACAGGAGATGACCAGAAACCTCCCATACTAAAGCAGATGGGCGGCAGTGTAGTATAATGGTTAAGGAACTGGCCTTGTAAATGAAAGGTCGCAGGTTCAATTCCCAGGCAGGACACTTGAGCAAGGTACTTAACCTGAATTGCTTCAGTATATATCCAGCTGTATAAATGGATAATATATGTTAAAAGAAATGCTAAAAAGTTGTGTAAGTCGCTCTGGATAAGAGCGTCTGCTAAATGCCTGTAATGTAATGTAATGTAGATCCAAACGACAGGTGGAAGCTGGGGTGGTGGAGGGTGACAGCAAATTTCTCTTAACACAAGCCGTAAGCAAACAAAGAGCAGCGCATCAGCATTCAAGCAGTACAGAGAGAACGGATTCTTGGCTTGAAAAGGGCGCTCCATTAGAGGTGTGTGCATGTGATTGGTTGAGTATGGAACGCTTGACTGCTAGCCGACCATGGTTGGCTATGATAAGAGTTTCTTGACAGAACTTGCTCTGTGCACATTAAAACATTGACACTCATTTCTCACATTTCTCACATTTGATCCTGCTTTTAACAACAGGAGTTGAATAATTTTAGTACAATCATTACGTCTGTGCAGTTGTGTGATCTTCAAATTTAGGCAAAATATTACTTTCATGTGAGAAGACCAGTGGTAACTAGGGTTGCCACACGTTCTGCTTTTCCCGGGATTGTTCACTTTTTTGAACGACTGCCCCGGAAAATGACTATTCTTTCCCGGGACACGAATTGTCCCGGTTTTTTGTGAAAATGTACTTCTTCTAATTTAGAATGTCAGAGTTCCAAATAAAACCTTATTTATTCTACTGCTATTCTGTTTTTTTCCTCTTTACGTTTAGACATCCAATCCCGTGTCTGTAAACAGGTAAAAATGAGTAAAACACAGCGACGATTGGCCATATGCCTATACTTCTTTTTAATTGGTAGCAGAAATACGAACGTTTACCTTATCACTGCTGCACGGGCTGTCAGTCTGGTGCGTGCATTCACTTCGACGACCCCACCGTGGGAAAGAGGTAATCGCCTAATACTTCTGATTTATTTTGTCGGTTTTATAAAATGGGGGGAGAGATGGATGAGGAGGACGAGAGAACAAAATCAGACGAACAAAATCAGACAAGCAACCTGCAGCAGCAAAAAAAAAAAACGATATATAACGTACAACTCAGACTGGGCAAAAAGAGAGAACTTTTCTGAATGGATAAGGCAATAGGGAGTCCTACAACTGTTAACATAGTATATTTGCAAATGTGGTTTAACGTCGCGCGTCAAATGTCCCGGTTTTTCACAAATCAAATGTGGCAACCCTAGTGGTAACACCCTGGCCTATGCTTGAATCTGGAACGGGGTGAAAATTCAATCACAAACTGGCAGGCCTAACAACCATCAACCTTAAGACTTTCAATTGGTGATTTCAATTGAATGCAACAGATTTGCATTCAAAATTTAAAAGGAAACCATGTAGCCATGTGGTATTCTCTGGCCACGCTCGGCCCTGGATTCCGTGAATATCTTTGTGTTCTGGTGTTTCTCTTCAACAGGAGACAAGACACCCTGACCACTTTAAGATTTATATCATAGATAAGCCAGCGCCTCAGCCTTTGTGCCTGTGGACTAGGGGACAGAGAGAAATGCAGATCCTAGGTCAGGTCAGCAGAGCAGGCCTCTTGATAACCAAGTACAATTGAATGGACTATGAGCAAGTTTGCCATATCACATTATACGATCTGTATCGGAGGCCATAATCTCAAAGCTATATATTCGACATTCCCTCTCTTGGAAGAATATGTGCATGCACCTGCTAAAAACATATTCTTCCATCACCATCTCAAAATCACAAGGTACAACAGTTAAGACATCGCTATGAGAAACCCACACATTTTAACATTTCAGATGCAGTAGAGTGAAACGAACAATAACAAACAAAACAGGTGTGAAAGGGGGGAGGGGCATATTTTATAGAAAGACTGGCTCAGGATATTTCCTTTGATGAGTGCAGAGTGCAGAGAGAAACCTTTTGAAAATATTGTCTCAGTAAGAGATGACCATTCTGTACCATAACTGATCACTTATTCTCATAAAACACATTCAGGACCTAAAATTCATTTTTATTCATATGGGTGGTTGAAGAATGTGTCCAAAAAGATGTACTAGTTTTGTCCCAGTCAGAAAAAACTTTTTTTCCCCCTAAAATATACTTCCTTAATACCACTGAGTGTGGTATTACTGATCCTAACTCTAAAGTAAAGAACCTAATCAGCATTGTAGTGCTACTGTGCCCATATAATATTGTTTATAGAAATGAATGGTACTTTTTACACACCACATTTTACGTTACACATCAGGTCATAAAAACAGAGCTCCCCCACCTCAAGAATCCCCACTACACCACTGCCCGCTAGCCAGCAGTTATTCATCAAAGGAAGCATTTCAAGGCTAACAAAAAAGAATGCTGCTATAACTTTTAGCTCTGAAGACTGTTACCAGAGCTAAAAGTTAAAGACTGTTTTTTTTGCTGTCGTTTTCTATTCAGTGGCAGTAAACTTTTCACTGGATCAATGTAGTAAATTTTTCCTATGAAATCCTAAAAATGTGCAAGGTCATGCAGTTTCTTGTTTTTGTTATGAGCGGTTAGAAATAGCTGGCGTTCTTTGTTTGCTCTCACTCTTGTTCCTATCGGGAATGAATAAGGAGGAAAGAGGGAGCAGCGTAGGAGTGTGCGTAATGTCAGCGTGTATGTCACTTAACTAGTTGTCCAGGGCAGTTCTGGTACTCTGCACAGACCAACCACAGCCGAAGTGAAATATGGTAGTTAATAACTGAAATTCCAGGTAGTGCCTGTGTTGTAGAATGTATTACATGTAGTGTACGTAGCCGTTGATAGACATCCTCTTCATAGAATCTATGCTAACGGATTATAAGAATCTCCGTCTCTCTCCTCTTCTGACTCACCTTCAAAATACATGTCAGCAAAGCCAGGAGCTTCTTTAGCCATGCTGATCAGTTGGCAAATCCATAAATTGAAAATGGGAAACGGCTGAGAAACAACTATTACGCATGCATATAATTATGCTGTGTAATGCGTATTTGAGTGCGTAAGACTGTAGCGATGCAAGTAGACTTCCTGTTGCACATGGCCCTAAATAGATGTTCAAAGCTTTCAATTAGACAGGTCATATGCTTGTGGAAAGCATATAATGCCCTCTATTGGATACGATCATTGTCAATCAAACCAGAATTAAATTACAAGCATCACAGCTGTGTAATCGGGAAGCCTGGTATTACGCAGGCGAGTTTAGATTGTATACTCTTGTTCTAATGCGCTTTGTATTTCTCAAACGGATTGTCCAAAGCAATAAATGACTACGGAATCTCTACACATAAGATCAATGGTAAGATTGTATATTTATTCCATATTTAGTCGCAGATATTGACAGTAGAATGACATGGTATGATTACATAATAATTGCACTTGTATATTTTGGTATTGAGTTGGCAGCGCTTTTCTCTGTTGTATTAGCATACCTTTGGGCTATTGTTGGCTTCATCTAACAAAATTTTTGGTGGTGATAAAATATTTTTATGAACTCTCAGGTAGACGCTATTGTACAATGTATCACACTTGGGTAGGTACAGTTGCAGGTGAGACTGGGTGGGGGGCTGCTTGTTAAATGAACCGCATATGCGACAGTGGTGGCATGTAGAAACTATATATATGTATTCTGCACACTTGTCGTGTACTAATAAAACTAGAAGACAGAGTTTATTGTTTCCTCTCATAGTTTGGTTGCAGGAGCAATGAGTATAAACTCTGCGAACTTGTCATGAAACTTGTCCTAATAAAGCTAGAACACAGAGGTCCTGATTTACGAAGATCTTTGTTCATGTCATTGGTTTTGTGTGTGCTAAATGGTCTTGCACCCGCTAAAGGTCTTAGTAAAGAGTTTGCTGTTTCCACTCATAGTTTGGTTGCAGGAGCAATGAATGTCTGAAGGTGGGTTCTCATCAAATCCGGCGAGGTACATCAGTTGGACGCATTCTATTCATTTTCTATGGAGAAGATGCGATGCGTTCGCGCGGTGCATGATGGATGTGGCGCGGCGACTGTGTGGTACGTTCGCCGGTTCTGAATTTGAATAGGATAGATTCCAAACCTACTTTAGGGAAATTAATGCGTCCGCTGTTGCTCGCGAAACTTGGATCAAACGGTCGAAGTAGGCGTTTTAGATCAAATATGAATCAAGATTTAGCAACTGCATAGCCTATGCTTCAAATGTTTTCAGAAACGTATTTCAGCGGACTGTTTAGGTGGGATAAAAGAAAGTTTATTAACATTGTTCCGGTTTGAAAACGGAGGCAAAATACGTCTAGCCAATCAGGTGCCGTTAATGTTCCTTGTAGGCTACTCAACACATCTAATAGCAACGCCCATCAAAAGCAGTTTGGGGCTCCTGCGCGTCGTCGCTGGTTTGGTGAGAATCCACCTTCAGTTGAGCTCTCAGGACGTCGGCATCCTGCCACTAGGGCATCTGTGCAAAGGGGTTAAGGGAAGCTCAAACAGACTTAATTATCATGGCACCATAATCATCTCATATGAGCATTTTTGGTATGCATCACAATAGTTTTGTGTTCTTTTTCTTTATCTTACAATCTTTTAGGTTGTACGTCCTTTATTTCCTTATAGCGTAGTATCCAATATCTTTCCATGTCTTGTAAATAAAATGATTGTCATGCCATTTACATTATTAAAGATGGTACTGCTATGTACAGTATAGGTAAGAACAATTAGACTTTTACCTATTTTAATGGCTCTGATACCATTTCATGCTGACCATTTAATTTCTTTCCAATGTGAGTTTAATTGCTCAAAAGGTGCCATGCTCCTAGATACAACCGAATTTGTAAAATAAACATTTCTTGTTATTTTGATGATATGGGAAGGTAGGGAATTCCATGCAATCACCGCATTCGTCAAGATGGGAGAACCAGAGCACTCAAGACCTGCCTAGTGTTAGAAATTTGCAACAATGCCTTAAAACAGATAGTCCTTTATCCAGTTTATTTACAATGTTTTCAATGTGTCCAGGATAATCTATGTTGTAGAGTCAGAACAAGAAGCTTGGTTTCCTTGACTTGTAGAAAAGGAATTTCATTCATGAAAAAGTTCAGCTGTGGCTCCAGACTGAATGAATGATTTGAACCATACAATTATTTTTGTCTTTGATGTGTAAATGACTCATTTGTTATCATAGAGGCTGGTTCCATAAGAATAACACACACCCTTCCTCACCAGGGATGCTGCCCAGCTGTTGGTTCAGGCTCTTGTCATCTCTCTCTTGGCCGGGCTTCCACAGCACTCTCTCCAGCCCCTTCAGCTCATCCAGAACGCCGCAGCCCGCCCGGTTTTCAACCTCCCCATATTTACCCACGTCTCCCCCTCCTGCGTTCCCTCCACTGGCTCCCGGTGGCTGCCCGCATCACATTCAAAACCCTGGTGTTGGGGTACAAGGCTGCAAAAGAGCTGCACCCCCATACCTTCAGGCCTTGTGCCAGCCCTACACCCCAACCCGTGCTCTACTCTCTGCTGCCACCGGGCGCCTAGCTCTCCCCTCCCTGTGATGACCTGGTCATCGCTCCTCCAGGCCTCAACTCCTCTCCCTGCTGGCCTCCCAATGGTGGAACGACCCGCCCATCTCAGTAAGGACAGCAGAGTCCCTCCCTACCTTCCAGCGTAACCTGAAGACGCATCTATTGAGGAAATACCTCTCCTCCCCTTCTCCACCCTGATTCCCATTGCCCTCTTCCACATCCGTCTTCTTTCTATCCTTAAAAAAAAAAAAAATACCTTCCTTTCCACATATTAATACTTGCGGTGTGTTATGGCCGATTCATTACAGTCTCATTAATTGCTGCTTGGAATGTTGGTGATTTATGAACTTAGGCCTTTTTCTTTGTGCACTAATTGTAAGTCGCTCTGGATAAGAGCGTCAGCTAAATGCCTAAAATGTAATAAATTAACTGTGTGTGTGGTGGGGGTTTGCTTTTAAAATTGCCAATCACATCACCCCATTTCTTTTCCTTTAATAACAGTGTGTTAGCGCCAGAGCCAACTGATAATTTCATCATGGCCGAAGAGCAATCCGTTATGAAAGGCTCCGTTATGAGACTCTCGATGAACCATGACATGTGATATCAAAACACAGGTGTAGTGCATGTCCATTGGAAATCAACATTCAGGTGACCCTGGACTGCATTTTCAAAAGACTACATATACCGGCATGCGACAGTCATGTGATCCTTGGTTTAGTTCCAAGTTGCACGCACTTCCCCGACTGGGGGAGAAGCAACTGGGCTGAAATAGGCAAGGGAACACGCGGAGAGACCCCTCTCTCTCTCGGGTTAGGGGGCCAGAACAACTGCTCTTCCCAGCTCTCAGCATGTTCTAGAAAGCCACTGAAACTGCATCCAGCTACCGTTATACAACATAGTAGTAAAGTGATAGCCTGCGTTATTACACGCCGCAAGCCACGAAGAGTTCAAGAGACAACGTTCCGAAAAGGACAAAGGAACAGCAAAGCTTCAAAGGCAACACTCACCCAAGAAAACCTCTTGCTGAAAATGACGGTCCAATCCAGAGACGCTGCCAAAAGACAGAACTTTCTGCACACATCAAAGCCACGGAACCAGCCTGTGTACTCCAGTACAGTAAGACTGACACAAACATCCAGACAATAGTTTAGGAAAACCTTTGTTTAATGTTTATTGTCAATGTAATTACATGTTCAGACTCTGAGGTATCAAACAAGCCCAGTGTTTCCCCTACCATTATCAAACTCACGTGCCGCCCGGCTTGGACAAGAGGGAAAATAAATAATTTTAATGAAAAAAAAAAAAAATTTATATTATTCTTTTTTTTAAAAATATAATCTTGTTTCATTTTTTTTTTAATGTAGCTGCAATATTTCCCTTACCGCAGAATGCGGGAATGATCAAAATAGCATCTGGAAAAACCCAAAACAGCTTCGGTTTCCTGTTAGGCCTAATTAAAATTTTCAATGGCAGCGCTGATATTATGAGGGTGTAATTATAGTTTCCGCCTCTACGCAAAATGGCGCACTTTCACCGCCCGGCCTGAAAAAAAAACTAGGGGAAACACTGAAGCCTCAAACCATCACTCAGCTGCCAGATATGCAGTAGATATGGATGGATCACTTTAAGGGTTGTTTTTCCTCACTCATTTTCCTATTGAACTTTATGGAAAAATAAGTCAGGAGAAGAAACCATTAAATTGATCAACCATATCTACTGCATATCTCGCAGTAGAGTGATGTTTTCAGGCTCGTTTGATACCTCAAACCCTTTATGACTTACAGCCATTTAGCCCACCGCGTGATCCATACTGTTCCAGCGTAATTGACAGCTTAATCTAGACCCTCCCCCCCAATTCCCATAGAGATCCATTCAAATGCAGAGAGGTTATAGTAAGTCTTGTAAGAGTATCAGAAAATAAGATATCGAGAGTCTTTTGATGTTGTTGGGTCACAGACATCAGGAAGTCATGGCATGCAAAGGATATGTAACCAAATTTATTTAAGTTTATGTTAATTTGTCCAATTACTTTTTGTCCCCTAAAATGGGGGGGACTAAAAAGGGCTACAATTGGTACACGGTTCACTCGATATGTATGTAAAATTAAAAATTTAAATTGAAGCTGAGAGTCTGCACTTTAACCTCATATTCACTGTTCCATTTCAAATCCAATGTTCTGGAATACAGAGCCGAAACAACAAAAATTGTGTAACTTCCCACAAACCTTTGGTCCCCACTGTATGTATATTCTCATCACTAGTTAGTGCTCTTGTGAGGATATATATACATTACTGACATAACTGGTAACCTAGTGTGAAGCCATATAAATAGTGTGAGACCGAATAGTTTATTTATTTTTATTTTTTATCTTGCCCCTCAAACAAAATATATTTTCCATTTTATTTGCCAGTGCTAAAAGTATAATAAAAAATTCCCACGGACAATTGCGCAGGGTGAATATTCCCAGACTGGCCAGGAGGAGGCAGCTGGCAGAGATGCCCTCCAGTCGGCCTCTCCATCGTACTGCTGCTGCTGCTACTGTTTCAACTGAGCAGGCATCACACTTGTGAACCAGAGGATGGGAAAGAAGACGCTGCATTTAGTTTGAATTTACTGCAGCTTTTGGTTTCTTTGCAGTCAATTTTTGTTTAATACCATTATTCACCACTTCATCTAAGTTTCATTCATTTTCAGACATGCACTTGATAAGATGAATGTACACTCATTCGGGAAACGGCTCCACAGCCAACCAGTCCCTGCTCTCTCATGCACTCTGTGCCTCTGTAATCTCCATCGCAATCAGGCTTTCTCCGGGGAGCATCGACAGGGGGAATTGGCAGCCGGTTTCCCACGCGCGGGTGTGCATTGCCACTTCTCCTGGAATTCAGGAAAAGTTTTTTTTTCGAGTTTTAAACTTTTTCTTTTCGCTAACTTTCATCATCTCAAAAGAAATCTTACACACATAATCAGTGCGTTCGAGTGCACAACTGGGAAAGTTTGGCTTTGCTAGCAAACATAACTAAAACAGCTAACAACGATACTAAACCATTGGAACTCTACCGCAGATGCACAGTTCTGTCGACAGGGTATCGCTGTTTGACGCCGAAGACGATGCACCTCAAGAACCAAGGAAATCGAAAATCAAACGGCACATTTCAGTAAATCCGATACAACACGAAACAAACATGGCACGGAAAGGAGAGGACTACGTCAGCCTATCACAGGTGCGTGATCTGCTAAAACAACAACAAGATGCCTACGTGCAGTTACTAAAACAGCAAGAAAACAACTTTAAGAGCTTCGTCCAAATCCTGGTCGATTCCACTAACAAGCGAATGGACAATATGATTAAAGAGGTCCAGGACCTAAAGAGCAGTCTGCAGTTCTCTCAAAAAGAAGTGGATGAACTAAAAGAGACTGGCAAGGAGTTGACTAACAAGAGCAAAGAAGCACGCACAGACATCAATACTGTGTGTGAATCAGTCTTAACAATGAGTGGGAAAGCAGACTACCTTGAAGGTCAATTTAAACGGAATAATATAATTATAGACGGCATTCCTGAGTCCCCACGGGAGAGCTGGGAGGAATCAGAGGACAAGGTCCGTGAGATGCTCACTGTAAACTACAGATGGATGAGAAGAGGATCGAGGTGGAGCGGGCCCACAGAACGGGAACCAACTCGGGTGACAGGCCCAGGCAGATTGTGGTGAAATTCCTACGATTCAAGGACAAGATGGCAGTCCTGGAAAGACGCCATAAACTGAAAGGAACTAACATCTTCCTTAACGAAGACTATACTGAAGCTGTACACCAAAAGAGAAAAGAACTCATCCCCGCCATGAAGGCCGAAAGGAGTAAAGGGAACATTGCATACATCAGATACGACAGACTTATTGTCCACCCTCCCTCCCAAAAGACTGAGAGAATGGATCTAAGAGCCAAGACGGGTTCGTAACTTAGCGCACGCACATACACATACACAACAGCGGTGCGCCTGCACTGATTGTTTTTCTATACATCATGTCTGTATCCGATAATTTTGTGTTTTCTGCTAGCTTGTCTCTGTATTATGTCTGTATCTGTCAAACTGCCAAAGAAAGGGCTAAAAATAGCACATGTTAATATATGTAGCCTTAGAAATAAGGTTCAGGATATTAATAATTTGCTGACATCAGACAACATCCATATTCTGGCCATTTCTGAAACCCATTTAGATGACTCATTTGATGACGATTCAGTGTCAATACAGGGATATAACATCTACAGAAGGGACAGGAACACCTATGGGGGAGGAGTTGCAATTTACATTCAAAGTCACATTCCTGTTAAGCGTAGAGAGGACTTAATGTCAAGTGCTGTTGAGGCACTGTGGTTGCAGGTTCACCTACCTCATTTAAAATCTTTGTTGCTGGGATGCTGTTATAGGCCACCAAGCTCTGATAGTCAATACATGGATAATTTGTGTGAAATGATTGATAAAGTATGTGATGTAAACAGAGAGATCTATTTACTGGGAGACCTGAACATTAATTTTTTCTCATCAGGCTGTCCATTAAAAAAGAAACTTTCTACTGTAACAAATGCTTGTAATCTGGTTCAGGTCATTAATCAACCGACCAGGGTGATCACTAATAGCACAGGAGTCACATCATCCACGTGCATCGATCACATTTATACTAACGCTGGAGAACTGTGCTCAAAAGCTGTATCTGTACCTATTGGATTCAGTGATCATAATCTAGTAGCTATATCCAGGAAAGCCAAAGTCCCAAAGGCTGGGCCTAAAATAGTGTTTAAGAGATCATATAAGTCATTCTGCTGTGACTCGTATGTGGATGATGTTAAAAATATTTGTTGGTCTGATGTGTTAAGAGAGGGAACCAGATGCTGCACTTGATGTATTCATGAAATTGCTGCTTCCAGTTACTGATAAACATGCACCTGTTAGGAAGCTAACTGTCAGGACTGTTAGTGCACTGTGGATTGATGAGGAGCTAAAGAAATGTATGGGTGAGAGAGATAAAGCAAAAGTGGCAGCAATTAAGTCTGGCAGTTCATCTGAATGGTAGACATATTGTAAATTAAGGAACAATGTGACTAAACTGAATAGGAAAAAGAAGAAAATGTATTATGAAACTAAGATAAATAATATAATGCATGATGGAAAAAAGCTCTGGGGTACCTTAAATAATATCATGGGCAGAAAGAGCAATTCAACACCATCCTTCATTGAATCAGAAGGGGCATTTATTACTAAACCTTTAGACATTGCCAATTATTTTAATGATTATTTTATGGGCAAAGTGAGTACATTAAGGCAGGGAATGCCAACATCTAGCTGTGAGTTATCCTATCTATGTATAAAAGAACAAATAATGAAGGACAAGAACTGTATCTTTGAACTGTGTAAAGTAAGTATAGAGGAGGTGGAAAAATTATTGCTGTCCATCAATAATGAGAAACCACCGGGTATCGACAATTTAGATGGAAAGCTACTGAAGATTGTAGCTAATCATATTGCTGCTCCTATTTGTCATATCTTTAATCTGAGCCTTGAATGTAATGTTTGCCCCCAAACCTGGAAAGAAGCTAAAGTCATTCCACTACCTAAGAATGCTAGGAATGCCTTTACTGGCTCTAACAGCCGACCAATAAGCTTGTCACCTGTTCTTAACAAACTCTTGGAAAAAATTGTATTTGACCAAATACAACGCTATTTCTCTGTTAACAATCTGACAAGTGACTACCAGCACGCTTATAGAGAGGGCCACTCAACAGCCACAGCACTTACACAAATGACAGATGAATGGCTGAAAGAAATTGATAAAAAGAACATTGTGGGAGCAGTATTGTTAGATTTTAGTGCTGCCTTCGATGTGGTTGACCACAAACTATTACTGAATAAACTCATGCATTATGGTTTTACTCCAACCGCTTTATCATGGATAGAAAGCTATCTATCCAATAGAACTCAGAGTTTTCTTTAATGGCAGCTTTTCAGATGCTAGACATGTTGAGAGTGGGATTCCACAAGGACGTTCGCTTGGTCCTTTACTTTTCTCTATCTTTACTAATGATTTTCCATTTGCTCTTAAAAAAGCATATGTGTCTATGTATTCTGATGACACAACAATATACATGAACGCAACCACAGTTAATGAAATCACTGCAACCCTGAACAAAGAATTGCAAACAGTACTAGAATGGGTTACCAGCAATAAACTAGCCTTAAACATATCAAAAACTAAAAGCATTGTATTTGGTACAAATCACTCATTGAGCTCTAAACCTCAGCTGAACCTGAGGCTAAACAATGTAGCTGTTGAGCAAGTAGAGGAAACAAAGCTTCTTGGTGTTATCTTAGACTGTAAGTTGTCGTGGACGGGACATATAGATTCTGTTGTTGTTAAGATGGGGAGGAATATATCAGTTATAAAAAGGTGCTCGGCTTTTCTGACACCACAATTGACCAAACAAGTCATCCAGACTCTAGTTCTATCACATCTAGACTATTGCCCAATGATCTGGTCAAGTGCGACCAAGAAGGATCTGGGAAAGCTGCAGCTGGCTCAGAACAGAGCAGCTCGGCTGGCCCTTCGATGCACACTAAGGTCTAGTGTAAACAACATGCATGTCAAGCTCTCCTGGATGAAAGTCACGGAGAGGCTGACAGCATCACTCCTTGTTTTTGTTAGAAATATTAATGTATTGAAATATCCTAATTGTTTATATAATCTACTAACACTCAGCTCTAACATACACGCGTACCACACGAGACATGCCACTAGAGGTCGCTATACAGTTCCTAAAGCTAGAACACAATCAATGCAACGCACAGTGCTGTATCGAGCCATGGTTGCATGGAATTCACTTCCAGAACAGATTGCTAAAGCACAAACTAAAGCAAGCTTTAAAAGACAACTGAAACAACATCTAACAGCCCTATGCCTGTAAACACATTCTGTACATTTACACATATACATACACACACCCATAGTTATTTTTATTTTCATTTTATTTAATTTTTAGTGATAGGAATATTAGTAGCCTATATAAATAGGTGGTAAAAGTTTACTTTGTATGTATATCTAGTGCCTATGAATTGGGGTAAGAGTTTACAGTATATGTATATATGTATATGGTTTCTCACTGCTTATGAATTAGTGCATATTAATATTAATATATACTGTTATGTAATGTATATTGTACTATGTATGATTCCATATGATTAGGAATGCGGTATGTATAGTAATATGTCTGATTTTAATACCACTTGGTTGTTTGTCTGTAAATGTCTTATCTGATGTCATGTTTATGTTATGTGTGGACCCCAGGAAGAGTAGCCGATGGTTTGCATCAGCTAATGGGGATCCTAATAAAATCAAAATAAAAAAAAATCATCACATGCAACTCTGCCTCTCTCTGTATGAAAGTCCTGTAATGTGTCCTCTGTGAGGTCTATGTCACATCCAAGGTGTATGGCTATGTAGTGTAGAACACAGCACACCACAAAGAATGCACTGACTTTCTGAGGGCAGTATTATAATGTACCACCAGACCCGCCCAAACGCATTTTTAATATGCCTAAGGTTGGTTAAATCATTGACCTGCCCTGCCAAACGTACAATTAAAAGCAAGTTGCCCGTGTGTTCTGGGCTCAATGTATGGAGTAAGTAACCAGTCTCCCGGTAAGAGCCGTTCTCCCACCTTCCTTGTGTCTCTCATACAAGTAGCTTCACTATTAACTCCATACAGATGCATTGGCTAAATAGTCACCATTGGACTGCATAAGTGAACACAGATTGCATTTAAATTAGTCAAATTGAAATAAACTAAATATTTCTCACACCTGTGTTAAGTGTTCATGCATTATGTGCGGCACATTCATAACGCCACCAAAATAGCACAATGCGCCAGTGTTCTGGTCGGGGTTGGTTGAAACGCAAACGCATTATTCAACACCAAACTTGCAAAGTGCTGAATGTATCTATTGACACACCACCTGATGCTCCACACAACCCATGTTGATGGGTTTACTGCAGACCACAAGACGATCAAAACTGGTGCAGGTGAAAAAATACTGGGTTTGTGCGAGACGAAACTATCAATTCCACTTGTGCCCAGGCGTTCCAAAAAAGGGCCATAAACATTCAGGTTACAGGTTCCATAAACATTAAGGTTACAACCTAGAGCTACACATTCTAGTTACGTAGTGTCACACAGTACACAATACTACTCACCCCAGTCTCTGTAGTTTACAGTTTGGACTCATCAGTCCGTCACAGAGCAGCTTCACTCCTGAATCTTCCAGTTCATTGTTGCTGAGGTCCAGATCTCTCAGGGGTGAGTTTGATGACTGGAGAGCTGAGGCCACAATATCACAGGACTTCTCTGTGAGGTCACAATTGTTCAGTCTGCAAAAGAAGAGTTGATATACAGTGAGCACCATAATTAATTGGACAGTGACACATGTTTTGTTATTTTGGTTCTGTACTCTAGCACTTTGAGTTTGAAAGGAAACAATGATAATGAGGTTGAAGTGGAGACTGTCAGCTTTAATTTGAAGATATTTTCATCCCTATCGGATGAACCGTTTGTACATAAACATATTTTGCCACCATATGGACTCATATCATGGCCAGGAAACTACACAACCCAAAGTTCTACCAAAGTTCAGTTGTGCTTTAAATTAGTCAAATTGAAATAAACTAAATATTTCTCGCAGTGTTCATGCATTATGTGCATCGAGACCCTTATCCCAACAATTTGTCATGGCCATGACCTCCGTGTGACGACGTCACTTCCTCTATAAATAGAGACACGTCAAGGCGGAAGT
The DNA here is from genome assembly GCA_029718625.1 of Synaphobranchus kaupii. Classification (NCBI taxonomy): domain Eukaryota; kingdom Metazoa; phylum Chordata; class Actinopteri; order Anguilliformes; family Synaphobranchidae; genus Synaphobranchus; species Synaphobranchus kaupii. Next base: position 6,189,811 of record CM056380.1, read on the forward strand.
CCTCAAAATGAACGGTTACAGCTGTAACCATGTTCTATGAGTTCCGGATGACTATTAGGGTCGTCAATTATGGATGGCTTTCCGTGGCCAGATGCATCGAGACTCTTATACCAGAATTTGTCATGGTACATGACCTCCGCGTAGTGACGTCACTGCTCCCATAAAAAGGGAAGCGTCACTGCGGACGTCCTCGGAACAATTCTTTCGCCCTGAAAAAAGTCCCGAGTGACCATGATCCCTAATGGTCATCCGGAACTCATAGAACATGGTTACAGCCGTAACCGTTCATTCTATTTCGTTCCTGCGACCATTAGGGTTGTCAATTATGGATGACTTATACCCACAGTGTCATGAGGGACCATCATCCTCAGGTGGATGCCAAGGCCGCAGATAAGACGATTGCACCAACTGTTGAGCCTGGCGCCACATTTGGTCTGTGTCTTTTTATGTTATGGTTGATATCAGGGGAGGTATCAGCCGTAACATAAAAATTGGGCGCTTGTCCGAGATTTTTTGGACGTTCTTTTGAGCCGTTTTGCAACTTTGATGGGATTGTTATTCCATCATTGTTTTGATAACCGTTTTGTCATCTGTTTGTTTGCCTGCTTAGCACAGGTTGTTGCACTGTGCTGCATTTCCGTTTCGCAAAGTTTACGAAATGTAACAGTATTAACTGTTCACTGTTTCACTTGTACTTAAAAGATGTGAAAGTCTGCTGACATGGTCCAGTATCCTACGATACTCGCTACCAACAAGGTATGAGAAAAATATCTATTTGTCAGTCACAAAAAATAAAGTTCTCACACAAAATATCATCTGGTTAAGAGCGCGTTGTTGCATTAATGTAAAAAACCAATACATAACTGTGCTGTGGTCCGGTGGAAGTGTGCCATTTTGGGGCATGTTTCTGTTTACACCTTCTGCTTTTGTCTATGGAGTGGATGTTCGCTGTGTAAGGTAATGTGTCTATTTTATATGGTGACTTTTTTACGGTACATTTGGTTATTGTTTATTGCTGTGATTTGTACTGTTTTGGTCATTTCCAGCGTGTTTTGGTCTGCACAGCTGGTTAAGCGTTGGCATGAGTTAAAGGGTAACAAAGCACTAAAACAACATTTTAGATGATAACTGATACATTTGGTTTTTTCTAAGTATTACTGATTGATCCTGGTCCAAATCTTGACAAATTACTGCAGTCAGTGCAAAAAAGTGTAAACTTTAAGAATCTGGCTCAAAAGTGTCTCTAGTGTTAAAATGCTAGGTACTGCACATTCAATCTGTGATTGGCCAGAAATTTACTCCAGCTGACATATTCCTCCCGGTGACGAAATAGAAACCTGTACAGCCAAGCCCACCCATAGTTCGGTGGCTACACCCTGAAGTTTTGGAGCGAGGGTGGGCAGCGCAGTGGTTCATCTGCATGGAGAGGAGATAGAGAGAGTGAGTGAGCGATATAGCTATCTTACAGTTTAGCTTTTTTGAATATTCTAGTTATAGTAGCCTATTTATTTTTGGTATATATTTATTTTTATAGTTAGCTTGATAGTCCCTTGTTTTTTGAAAGTTCCTTTTACAGTCGACCTTAGCAAATAGCTAGCTAGTTTATTTAAAATATATATATATATATACAGATGTGGTCGATTATACCGTGCCTTTTATTCATTTATTGCTCTATTATTCCTGAAACATGTTGAAAATGAAAGATCTATTGTCACCCATACATGCATTACTTTGGTTTGCAGTGGAACAAAACCAAAAAGCTGCGAAGAGAGATTATTTTGTGTTCATTCTACAGAGACATCCTGAAATGGCCCGGACAATTTTATTGGTACCCTTAAGAAGTTATGGGAAAAAATTGTATTGTATAGATTTTTCAAGCAGACTTTTCTCTCTTAATTAGTACCACGTGTGTTTTCAATCTTCTAATCACTCATTCAGCCAGTTTAAATGGAGACAATGGCTCAGTCTCCTGTTTGGTGGCATTGTGTGTATGACTAAACATCGAGAGGAGAAGTATGACCAAAGAGTTGTCTGAGGAGCTTAGAAAGAAGGTAATAGCCAAGCATGTTCAACGCAAAGGCTATAAAACCATTTCTAAACAGCTTGAGGTTCCTGTGACAACTGTGGCAAACATAATCAATAAATTTAAGGCGTATGGCACTGTAGCCAACCTCCCTGGTCGTGGTCGCAAGAGGAAACTTGAACCAAGGATGTTACGAAAAATAGTTTGAACGGTGGAGAAAGAACCAAGGAAAACCTCTAAACAGATCCAAGGTGAGCTTCAAGCTCAGGGTACAATAGTTTCAAGTCACACCATCAGAAGAAATTTGAATGAAAATGGGCTCCATGGCAGAAGACCCGGCCAGGAAGACCCCTCTTCTTAAAGAGAGACATAAAAAAGCCCGCTTGGAGTTTGCCAAACTGCACGTAGACAAGCCACAGCCCTTCTGGGAGAAGGTCCTTTGGACTGACAAAACTAAATTGGAGCTTTTTGGGAAATCACAACAACTAAACTCCTCAAAAAAAGTTCGGAAACGTTATTTCGGTCGATTATTCCTCCCCTTTAATAATACCAATTGGTATTGTATTTTATATCGTTGGAAAGCCTGATTAGTCACCTTTACAACAAGGTACAACTTGTAAGGATCATGCATTCATGGAATGAGCAACACAGCTAACCGTGTGGGTAGCGGCCCAAAAAAATGTGCCAAAATCCCCTGCAATATTCTTCTGTTGGTATTCACTCTCATTTTGAGCATCAAGTGCTGGCAGGTGTATGGCACCTGATTGGCACCTAATTGACAGCACTTGTCTGCATGGGTCCTGCAACTTTGTTGAGTTTGTGTGTGCTCCAAGCATAAACATGCCACGTTTGTCCCTTCAGGATAAGGCCCGTGCAATAGGGCAAGTGGAAACTGGTGTTCCGGTACGCAGAGTGGCAGCATTATTTGGTGTCAGCCCTGGTACCATTTCCAGACCGGTTCCTCACCCTTGCTTCACTGAGGAACCGTAGGCTTTCTTCCAGAGATTTACAGGCAAGATTTGCACAACGGTACCACAGACAGATCTCTGATCAGACGGTGAGGAACAGACTGCACATGGCCGGTCTTCGTGCTTATAAGGCTGCCAGGAAGCCTGCAATGACTGCCCTTCACCGTCAGGCCCGTTTGCGCTGGTGTCGACAGCACCGACAGTGGAACCTAAGAATGTGGGGCAACGTCATGTTCAGTGATGAATCAAGGTTCTGTCTGCGGAAGCTGGATGGCAGGATCAAAGTATGGAGACGGCGTGGAGAACGCTATGCAGATTGCTGCACAGATCGCGTGACACCTTTCAATGGGGGCAGTGTCATGGTGTGGGGCGGTATCTCTCTCACAGGCAAAACAGAACTTGTCATCATTGAAGGCAATCTCAATGCAGTGAGATATCGGAATGAGATTCTGGAGCCAGTGGCAATCCCATATCTCCAGAATCTGGGACCTAACTCCATCCTCCAGGATGACAACGCTCACCCCCACAGAGCCAGGATCATCACAGAGTACCTCCAGAATTTGGGAGTGGAGAGGATGGAATAGCCTGCCGTGAGTCCAGACCTCAACCCAATTGAACACCTGTGGGATCAGCTTGGGCGTGCTGTACGTGCCAGAGTGACCAACGCAACCATGTTGGCTGACTTGCGGCAAATCCTGGTTGAGGAATGGGATGCCATCCCACAGCAGTGTGTGACCAGGCTGGTGACCAGCATGAGGAGGAGGTGCCAAGCTGTTGTGACTGCGTATGGATCTTCCACACGCTACTGAGGTCCCTGACAGTGTAAAATGAATAAAGTGTAAAAATGGCCAATATGTGTTATTTTTTCCTTATTACTGTGGGAGAGTGCAATCGTCCAATCCACCAAGCAACTCAAAACGAGAGTGAATACCAACAGAAGAATATTGCAGGGGATTTTGGCACATTTTTTTGGGCCGCTACCCACACGGTTAGCTGTGTTGCTCATTCCACGAATGCATGATCCTTACAAGTTGTACCTCGTTGTAAAGGTGACTAATCAGGCTTTCCAGCGATATAAAATACAATACCAATTGGTATTATTAAAGGGGAGGAATAATCGACCGAAATAACGTTTCCGAACTTTTTTTGAGGAGTTTATATTCACAGGAAAAAGCATGAGGCTTACAAGGAGAAGAACACCATACCCACAGTGAAACATGGAGGAGGTTCGGTGATGTTTTGGGGATGCTTTGCTGCCTCTGGAACTGGGTGTCTTGAACCAGTGCATGGCACAATGAAATCAGAAGACTATCAAGCCATTTGGGAACAAAATGTACTGCCCAGTGTCAGGAAGTTGTCTCTCAGTCGCAGGTCATGGGTCCTCCAGCAGGATAATGACCCAAAACACACCTCAAGAAGCACCCAAGAATGGATGACAGGCAAACATTGGACCATTTTGAAGTGGTCTGCTATGAGTTCTGATCTGAATCCGACTGAACATCTGTGGAAAGAGCTGAAACGGGCAGTTGGCAGTAGGCACCCATCAAACCTGAGAGAACTGGAGCAGTTTGCTCAAGAAGAGTGGGCCAAACTACCGGTGGAGAAGTGCAGAAATCTCATTGAGAGCTACAGAAAGTACTTGATTGCAGTTATTGCTTCCAAAGGCTGTGCTATGGGTACCAATACTGTATGTGTGTCCAAGTCATTTTCATTTGTTTTGTTTTTAAAAATAATTTGTTATGTTGTAAATCAAATACAAAGCCTCTGTTCTATTGAATGTGAAATAAAAAATGGGCCTAATAAAAAACATGTCAGTTTCAACTTTGTTCAGAGGTAATAGTTAGTTTTGTGAGAAAGGAAGAGGGGTACCGATATAATTGACCACGTCTGTAAGCTACTTTATTAAAAATAAATATATAGTACAAAGCGAAAACTGCGTATCTGACAGGTACGTGGAGAGCTGCTCTCTGCGTTGCATGCACGGTGTGGATATTTCCTGTATTTCTATGTTAAAACAAAACTAAATTTTACGTTCTGACGAGGTAAGTAAAGTATCAATTGTTTACTTTGTTCACACTGTGCTCTTGCTGGCCTGTTTATGTCAAATATTTTTTGTGAGCAAACTATTACTCACGCTGCACGACACCGTTCAGTGTGAGCAAGCAGTGCTGACTGTAGATGAGAGCAGTTATTAACATTTTGTTGGTTAATGAAGTCACTTTTAAAAAATATTGTTGAATTTATGTTTTAGGGTATATTACTGCTATATGTGGTATTTCCTGCAGAAAGGGGGGGATTTGGGTCAAATAGTAGAGCCAGGAGTTGTAGTGTATGCATGCGACACATTTAGCTTTGCAACGTAGTACGTTCCCTAACAGAGTGGAAGAAAGCAGCGGCTGTGAGTGCTGTTTAGAGTAGAAATTAGCTTTTGGCTACGAGTGAAAAATAATTGCTGGGGCGTGGTTTGATACCTGGAGTTCAGCCCCTATATTATTACCTTATCACGCCCAGATTTTGTCATTTTTCGAATTTCAAAAGGGGACGGGGTCTAGCTAAACCAGCGTGTTTTGTTACCCTTTAATGTGCGTGCTTGGCAGTGTTTTTCTCCCCTGTTTGCTGCCTGTTGAATAGCTAGTTGCTGCTATATTTCTTATATACCACTACTTTTGCATTACCGTTGTTGTATTGCAGCGTGCTATCCCTGTTATTGGGTGTTTTGGCTGCATTATATTTGCAGTGTTTGCTTAGCATATTCTCAGTCTAACTTAGCTCTGAGCATGTGCTAAGCGTGTTTGGTGTACTGCCCAGACTTTATTAGCAAGCTACTATTATGGCTTTACAGTTGTGGGATTTTACTTTAGATAATATCACAATGCATTTAGGAAAAGTCACTAAAGGCATATGGATTTCATGACGACAGATTTGTAGATTTTAACCCCTTCGTGCAGATCCCCTAGTGGCCATGGCGCCGGTGCCAAGATTTTGCTCAACACAGATATCAGATGTTTTACATTTATTAGTACACGATTCGTGACAACTCTGCCGAATATGGAGTTTCTAAATGTCACTATGTCGTATAGCTAGTCCATTTACCAGGCAACCCCCCACCCAGTCTCACCTGCAAATATACCTACCCATGCGTGACACAGTGGACAATAGCGTCTGTGTGTGAGTTCATAAAAATATATATTTTTTACCACTCTCTAATTTTTATCCTGTCATAGCAACAAGATAAACCCAACAATAGCCCGATCGTATGCCAAAAAAGCCGTGAAACACCCTGCTCACTCAAATGCAAAATAAAAATGCAAAATTCTTGTGTAATCATACCACATCATTCTACTACCAATATCTGCTACTAAATATGAAAAAAATATCCAATCCTACCATTGTTTTTAAGCATAGAGTTGCTGGAATATTGGCCCATTCGTCAGAGTAACTGAGTCAGGTTTGTAGGCCTCCTTGCTCGCACACGCTTTTTCAGTTCTGCCCACAAATTTTCGATTTGATTGAGGTCAGGACTTTGTTATGGCCACTCCAATACCTTGACTTTGTTGTCCTTAAGCCATTTTGCCACAACTTTGGAAGTATGCTTTGGGTCATTGTCCATTTGGAAGAGCCATTTGCGACCAAGCTTTAACTTCCTGGCTGATGTCTTGAGATGTTGCTCCAATATATCCACATAATTTTCCTTCCTCATGATGCCATCTATTTTATGAAGTGCACCAGTCCCCTCCTGCAGCAAAGCACCCCCACAACATGATCCTGCTACCCCCGTGCTTCACGGTTGGGATGGTGTTCTTCGGCTTGCAAGCCTCACCCTTTTTCCTCCAAACATAACGATGGTCATTATGGCCAAACAGTTCAATTTTTGTTTCATGAGACCAGGGGACATTTCTGTAAAAAGTAAGATCTTTGTCCCCATGTGCAGTTGCAGACTGTAGACTGGCTTTTTTATGGCGGTTTTGGAGTAGTGGCTTCTTCCTTGCTGAGCAGCCTTTCAGGTCATGTCGATATAGGACTCGTTTTACTGTGGATATAGATACTTTTGTACCTGTTCCCTCCAGCATCTTCACAAGGTCCTTTGCTGTTGTTCTGGGATTGATTTGCACTTTTCGCACCAAAGCACGTTCATCTCTAGGAGACAGAACGCGTCTCCTTCCTGAGCAGTATGACGGCTGCGTGGTCCAATGGTGTTTATACTTACGTACTATTGTTTGTACAGACAAACGTGGTACCTTCAGGCGTTTGGAAATTGCTCCCATGGATGAACCAGACTTGTGGAGGTCCACAATTTTCTTTCTGAGGTCTTGGCTGATTTCTTTTAATTTTCCCATGATGTCAAGCAAAGAGGCACTGAGTTTGAAGGTAGGCCTTAAATACATCCACAGCTACACCTCCAATTGACTCAAATAATGTCAATTAGCCTATCAGAAGTTTCTAAAGCCATGACATCATTTTCTGGAATTTTCCAAGCTGTTTAAAGGCACAGTCAACTTAGGGTATGTAAACTTCTGACCCACTGGAATTGTGATATAGTGAATTAAAAGTGAAATAATCTGTCTGTAAACAATTGTTGGAAAAACTACTTATGTCTTGCACTGTCCTAACTGACTTGCCAACACTATAGTTTGCTAACATGAAATCTGTGGAGTGGTTAAAAATCGGTTTTAATGACTTCAACCTAAGTGTAAACTTCCGACTTCAACTGTAGGTGGCTCAGTCATGTTTTATGTTTGATTAGCCTTGAAGCTATAACATTTGCCAGCATTTTCCTGATGGTGGAATATCATTTTATTGTAATCTTATTGTACATAATATAAACTGTAAACATGGTATGACAATACCAGGGAATGAAAAATACTCATTCAAATTTACTGTGCATATGTGCTAGATGAAGTGAGTATAAGTATATTGGAGTGAGTATAAATGTGTATATGCTTTATAATGGACAAAAAATATTTTATTCATTTTATTACAGGTTTTGGATAGGTGTTTAGACCCATAGATACACTGCCCGGCCAAAAAAAAAGTCGCACACTGTAATATTTTGTTGGACCGCCTTTAGCTTTGATGAAGGCGCGCATTCGTCGTGGCATTTTTTCGACAACCTTATGCAACGTCACAACATTTATTTCCGTCCAGACTTGCATTCATGACTTCATTCATGACCAGACTTGGCCGAGATCTTGTATTGACGACAGGAGTGTCGAACCACTCCGTGAATTCTTCTCCAGCACATCCCAAAGACTTTCAACGGGGTTAAGGTCAGGACTCTGGTGGCCAATTCATGTGTGAAAAAGATTCCTCATGCTCCCTGAACCACTCTTTCACAATTTGAGCCCGATGAATCTTGGCATTGTCGTCCTGGAATATGCCCATTGATAGGATAACCTGGTCATTCAGTACATTCAGGTACTCAGCTGACTTCATTTTATTGCTGCATAACGTTGCTGAGCTTAGACCTGACCAATTGAAGCAACCCCAGATCATAACACTGCCTCCAGAGGCTTGTACAGTGGGCACTATGCATGACTGGTGCAACTGCGACTTTTTTTTTGGCCAGGCAGT